>VHZZ01010378.1:7155-19741 GCA_009801015.1 Silene noctiflora | reverse complement strand
ATGTTGTCTGGGAGAAGAGAAATGACTTTTTGGAGAGTAATGGAGTTTTGGAAAAGAGTACTGATGTTTTGGGTAGAAAACGAAGGAAAAAAAAACCCGGTAGAAGAGGTAGCCCTTCTACATATTCTAGTAAACGGGAAAGGGTGCAATAGTTTGGTGTAATTGTAGTTAAAGTAAAGTTTAGAGTATTTTGAGAAGTACCTTAATAGTTTGGAGTATTCTTATTAAATAACCCAAATATAAATACAAACACAAAGCTATAATAAAAACTTACTTCTGCATTTCACAATTAAAATGTGTGGTCCAAACCTCACAAATGATCAAAGACATAGGATTGACTGTTATTTATTCGAAAATACAGTCAATGGCAGACCAGAGAGAGGTTCAATGCAAACATTGGCTACAAAGTATAATGTTGATAGAAGATCCATATTTGAAATTTGGAAGATTGCAAAGAGTCAAAGGGAGAATGGTGAAGCACTACAATTAGAGTAAAAAATAAAGGGAAAGAAGGGTAGGACTCCTATTGAAGTTCCAGTTGATCTAATATTAGCTATAAGTTTGGAAGATCGAGGGTCATATTTGACCTTTAGTAAGGTAATAGGAGTTTCACCCACCACAATATTAAAGTGGGTTAAAGAAGGTAAAATCAGATGTCATACTTCAGCATTAAAACCTGCTTTAACTGATGAGAACAAATACAAAAGGTTACACTTTGCTGTTTCTCATTTAAGATATGACAGAATCTCAAACTCAATGAAGTTTAAAGAAATGTCAAATATCATACATATGGATGAGAAATGGTTCTTCATCACACAAGATACTGCAAAAATTTTCCTTCTCAATGAAGAGGCAGATCTACATAGGTCACGTAAAAGCAAATCATTTATCACTAAGGTCATGTTTATGGCAGTAGTATATAGGCCAATGTACGATGGGAATGGTACACTTATATTTGATAGAAAATTTGGGATTTTTCCATTTACCTTTCAAGAACCAGCCAGAAGGAACTCCAAAAACAGGTCAGCTGACACTTTGGAAACCAAGTCAATACCATCGATAACCAAACAAGTAGTGAAGGAAATGCTGGTTACAAAGATCATTCCAGCCATTAAAACCAGATGGCCAGAATCAATGTCCAAGAATATAAGCATCCAAAAAGACAATGCAAAGCCACATATTCGAAGCAGTGACCAGAATTTCAAAATGCAGCAATAACAAATGGGTTCAACATCAGCTTAAGTCAACAACCAACTAACTCACCTGATTTAAATGTGCTAGAGTTAGGGTTTTTCAGGTCAATTCAATCACTAAAGACTAGAAAAAGAGCAAAAACAGTTAATAAATTGGTGTCCAATATTATAGAGGCTTGGGAGGAGGAACCAGCTTTATGTTTAAGTGATGTATTGCTTAGTCTACAAGCAGTCATGTTGGAGGTAATGAAGAACAAGGGTCAGAATGATTTCAAGTTGCCACATTTAGGTAAGAAAGCACAAAGGACAGCTGGTACTTTGCCAAGAAATTTACAAGCATATACTGAATTGGTAAAAAAATGTCTACACCATTTACATGAAGCAGGGAGGGACGACAACCTAGAAGAAATCATTGTACCTCTTGCAGTAAATCATCATTAGTAGTAGTTTTTTTATTTTGTAAACACTCTTATCATAGAATGTTTACATTATAAACATTAGCAAGGCATAATTTTTTTTTTGTAAAGTGGCGAATCAAGTAGTGTAATGTGTTCAAGCAAAGTTTTTGAAATGGAATGAATAGAGCTCTCAGAGCAGTTTGCTGCAATTTTATCATTGAGCCTCTTATAGTCATGAATAAGGTCTCCCAAACACATGTCAATGCAAATAACTTTTAAACCTTTACATGTATCATGTGGTGGCCTATGAAAGCCTCCTACATAAACAAATAACTTTGGTTTGAATACAACATGGTTATGTAGTGACAGTAAGCTATTGCATTAGACTTGAACATAGAATTGTCATCACTGAACTCTCATAACATTGAGCATTATCATCACTGAGTTCTCACAAGACAAAGCAATAACTTAATCTCATAACAATAAACATGTTAAACTCAACCAAATCTCTCATAGCAATTGCTAATTTGATCACTGAGCATTGGACCTCTCATGTGGTGACCTATGAAAGGCCTCTTACATAATGAAATCATAAAAGTTTACAAGTCATGAACATAAGCATGGTGGAATCCCTATTAAAACTACCTTGGTAACAGTGAAGGCAACAGTTACAGCAACAATTTAGTTTGAATACAACATGGTTATGCAGTGACAGTAAGCTATTGCATTAGACTTGAAAATATAATTGTCATAACTGAACTCTCATAACATTGATCATCATCATCACCGAGTTCACACAAGTGAAAGCAATAACATAGAGTCCTAATAATAAACATGTTAACTTCAACCATAAGCTCTCATAACAATTGTTATTCATCACTGAGCATATAACAGCTACCCAATACTTAATCAGAAAAATGAACTAGCAGGAAATCAAATACAGCCAAATACAGCAAGACAACAGTAGCAGGTATCTTATGTAAGCAACCATGACTGAATGTCCATACAGTCAACTTGATGACAAAAAAAAGGAAAGTGGAGAAATGGGAAGAACATGTATTCAAAGTGTAAGCAACTACAACCATAACTTTACTTCAGTCAGCCAATCTTCAGCAGATAATTGAACCAGCAGGAAATCAACAGCAACCCAGACAACAACAACAGATAACAGTACATAGGAACCAAGGGTTTACATCAGAGTTTACCTTTATATTGTGGCATTGACTTATATAGAGGGCAATATATTCTCATTATTAAATTAGGCAAGTCAATTTCTTTTTCATCATCCTTTGCAGCCTTTTCATTAGCCTCCTTTCTGTTAACCTCTTCGTCGCCCTTTCCCTTAATAATGTCCTATGTTATCTCTTCCTTATCGTCATCCGCAACCTTTCCCGCATCATCCTCTACTACATCTTTCAGTTGTACATTTTCCTCTATGTCCTCCTGCCTCTTCCTCTTGGACAGTAAACAAAAAAAAACAAAAAATTACATTAATGACTGTAAAAAAATGTAGTTCAACAATAAAACAAACATAAAACCACCACATATAAGAAGAAAATATATTAATCGATGAACAATACAACCAAATATAACATGAAACCACCAAATTTAACATAAAAACTCTATTTTTGCTTTAATTAACAAGACAAAATCGTCAAAAATGTATGGAAATTGTCATATAACAAGTAAATATTTTAATCGATACTTTTTAATCACATGCATAACAAACTCTCTTATCTATTGTCTATTGGGTGTTCATTCGAATTATCGAAAGTTATTCATATTCAGGGGAATCCGATCAATCTGACAAACCCAAACGTACGAATACTTTTTAAAGTGTTTTGTTTTCTGATCATCTGATGCCCTTTATCCCTTCTACGTGGTTCCTTGGGATTAAAGTGTTTTGCGTTGCTTATATTCGTGTCAAGGAAAATTGGTTTTACTTAGTTTTGTATTAAAGGCGCATATCAAATAAAATTGAAAATAAATTACGAAATCAACATACCTTTTTCATCTTCTCTGCATATTCCAAAATGTGAGACTCGTCAAGAACCTCTTCATAAGGAATCCTTACAAAGGGACAGGTTACTAAACCCGTCTCATTAACAACATCTAAACCATCGAAACCATCTTCTGAATCTGGGACAACATAGCCATGAAGGCATGAGTAATGTAACATTACATCGTTTTTCGGAGATGGCATTATAAGAGAAGAAATATGGATCTGAAAACAGGCAGAGAATGAAGAGAGAGAAGGAGCAGATGAGGTGGTGAAGAAGTGAAAAGGATTAGGGTTTTCAGGGTTGGGTGGAGTTTATATGAGATGGGTTGTTAATGGGAGATGGGTTGGAGTGTATATGGGTTTGAATTTTTTTTGTAAGAAAATTGTAATTGGATCGTGAAAAATGGAGGGAGTTATTAGGCCTTCTTAATTAGGTTGGGCTAATTAAGTTGGGTTAGTAACATAACTCAGAAAAATTAGAATGTTAAGTGAGTGGCAAAAAATGTAAATACTCACCTGAGACAAGGACCATATAGTCATTTTCATGGTCAAATAAAGAAAGTGGAGAAATGAGAAGAACATTTATATTTTGCCAAAAAGGGGAAATGGGAAGAACAAAGCAATTTGGAGGGAGCATATATTTATAATATACTCGTAAAGACGAATCAAACAAGATCCCACATGAATATAATTTCATTTACGTATTGAGAGAAAATTGAATTTGAATACTCGCTTGTGAATAGTGTGCAAAATAGATAGTGGTAGTGCGGAGTTGAATTGAGGGAGTAGCATTGAATGAGATTCATATAAGTACATTCATATAAGTACCAGACCACCACCACATAGATACTTTAGATAGATGCCAATGTCGGAGATCGATGAGGAAATATGTAAGCAACTATACAACACGTTAATAGTTAAACGTTAATAGTTAATACCATAAGTCCATCAACTGATGAATGTCTAAATTCAATGCACGTACATGAAAATATTTCATTTCATATATAATAAGTTAATGTCTAAATTCAAACTCACCAGCCTACCCGCCACATTCCGTTGGCCATCCACCATTACCCACCACCCACACGCACCAACAATTTGCATTAGGTATTGTTGATTATTGATCGGGAGGGAATGACGCAGTATACTATGCTTTGCAGTGTGATTTATGGAGTATTGGATCTTGTATTGGCATTCGGTACTATTGATTACGAATTTTATTGGCATTACACCCCGATGTCAATGAATTTAGTTGACAATTTGTAAAATTGGAGATTTATTAGATGATTATAATAGAGGATTCTACCAATTATATTGTTGTGGGAGATTGTTGTGATAAAAACTGCTTGATTAATTGTAGGAGGTGACTTCATAGAAGAGGAGTCTTACTACTTGCTTGTGCTTGTTGGAGATTGCTTCGAGGTGACTACAGGCTAAAGCGGTGGCATTCTTACGGTTTTGGAATGAGCGTTATCACAAGGAATGCTGCATCACCTGGATGTTTTATTGGATTTTCTCCAACTTCTGTATCAAATTGATGGGATCAGGATGGGGCGTCATCTTATCTCAGGAATTCTTGAAGGCATTTCGTTTTTGTATCCGTGTTTCCATTGTTTATGTTTCACTTTTCGTACCAAGGAGTCTTAATAAACAAGCTCATGGTCTAGCTTATAGGGCCATGAAATGTTGAAAAACTTTCTTGCCAAAAAAAAAAAAAAACTAGCAACATACATTTTCAGGCAAAAAAAGTCAATTATCCGGTTTTGACCATCAGAGACACATGACTTCTCTTATTTCCCTTAAACCTAACTCTACATTTAGGAGTCCTTTGGTTCGGTCAAAATTCTCTCCATTACTTGAAAAGAAATGGACCTCCATTACGTTTGAGAGGTTCAGATTAAATATTAGGACGATCGAATGGTTGTAATTATTACATAAAAGTAATGTTTTAATGAATGAAGAGATAAAATATATTAAAATAAGAGCATATTAGAGAGGAAATGGAGAGGATCCAAATTGTTAGGAAATTGTATTGCTGGAATATGAATTGACAATTGTTAACTACACCGAATCGACTCCGCTTTCCTAATAGAATAATTCGACCCTTATCAGTGTCTGAGTGCAATCGAATTTCCTATTGAGATAAGACGGTGTCCTCTGATTTTTGATACAAAAACCAGATACATAAAATAGAAGTATTTTGTGTAAATTGTTACAATTTTCTAAGATGCAAAAGATGGAATTTTTCGGTGTTCTTTTCCCTCTGATCTTTGGCTATTTATATAGGCAAGAGAGGAAACAGGGGAACGGATTTTCCAACCATTGCAACCATTGAAAATCTGATTCATTGCAATGAGTTTGAAAATTCCGTAAAATTAGTATTTACGTGGTAAATTTAGACCCCGTCATAGTTATTCGAACGAAAACTATTCCGCAATTCCGTAAATAATTAAGCAAGTGTACACTCCGTACTTCCCGAACTCACAATATTTTATTTAGAAATTACCCATCTACGAAACAATCTTAAATTACGTCAAATGAACCGGTAATTACACTTAAATCACCAACACAAATTGCATTTGGTTACCCTTTCAAAAGAATGGTTGCAAGATTAGCGGGTTGTTTGTACCTAGTCCCCCTAGGTAAGTGGGGATTTTAGTGGAATTTATTTCCCATATTACAACCAAACAATTTTATTCTATATCATGTGAAATGCATAATCATAGGAATTTCCATTTCACTGAAACTACAATTGCTCTTATGAACCAAACACCTCTTAATTATTTTAAATGCTACCCAACTCCTCAATAAAAAATTCCTCTTACTAACCAAACGAAAAATTCGTGTTGTACACAACTACATCAACAACAAAGATCGACGATCGTTACCGATTTCGCGAGAGACCCTAAGCAAATACTCTAATAAAAGTCAAGTTGCATAGAGTCCATACACAAAATAAAAACAAAAACACATACGGTTTTATTATTACACAAATTCTCATTTGTGACGGCAGTATTCCGTCACAAGCTTGTGACCTCTCACAATGAGCAAGTGAGAGAGCAAGTGGAAGGGTAAGTAAGTGGGAGGAGACTGTGAGACGTCACAAGCTTCTGACGGTTACAAGCAAGACTTTCTGTTATTATTATTATTAGTGTAAATTGTAAAATGACAAAAAAAAAAAAAAATTCCAAATTGGACACAGTGATAGGTTCCTTCCCTTAAAAATACTTCAATGTCCAACTGTACCTGGCATCTAAAAAGGTGAAAAAATTGACATGTAGCCGTCTAAATACATTTTCCTTACTATCCTCCAAATACGCATACAAATCATCTTCCCATTCTACCCTATCATCATTGATTTTTATTTTTATTATTCCTTAATCTTCTTTTTCCTTTTTAATAATTAACGTAACACCGACACCTTAATTAATTAATTAATTAAACTCATAAATACTCCTCTCCTTTTCTTTTCTGCATTATATATATTCCCTCCACTTTTCTTTTCTTTTATTATATTACGGAGTATAATAATATTTAAAAAAAAAAATCATTACTTGTATTCCCAGATAATATTTCCGCAAACCCATTACTTTTCTTCACAAAAGCATTCAATTTTTTTCATTTCCCAATTTTATTATATGCTTTTATCATTTTATGGTAGTACTACCTTTAAAGTTTGTATTTTTGATGAAATTTTAACCATTTTTTTTGGCTGCATTACTCAATTTTGGTGACTTTTATTACTCAATTTTAGTGACTTTTATTACTCAATTTTGGTCACTTTTATTGCATATAATAATAAATAAATAATAAATAAGAATTTTTTGTTTAGTAAATTGAGATTTATCATCATCATCATAATGAAGCCAATTTTATTAGTTTATCTAAAATTTCAAGGAAGTATTGTATATTAACTTCCATATTATTACCCAATTAATTAATTGAATAATTAATTACTGAAAACGTTAGTGGTTTAGCATTTTAGAGCAAAAAAAATGATGTTGGGTAGTTGTAAAAAGGATGAATATTAAAATAAATGCAACATCTTCAAGTGAAATAATGAGGGAAAGAAGAGTAATAGGAGAAGAAGAAGAAAGCATTTGGAATATGAGGATGAAATTGAAGACAATATTGAGTGATTCTACAAAAGTTGAGAAATGGAGAGCAACAGTTATTAGATCAAATAGACTTAAATTAATGTTAAGAGCAATTCCTACTCTTTTATTATGGTTAATTGTGATACATTCTTTCACAATTGGTCAAGTTTGGAGGCCTCATTTGTTCATAGGTTGGCCTTGTTGTTTCAATAATAATCATCCTCCTTTGGTGCTCCACTCTCATCTCAATCTTCAATTGCCTATTACTCAACCTAAACATGTTCGTCCTCCTAAGAGTGAGTTTCTTTCTATTAATTCGCATGTTTACTTTAAGATGTTAATGAATGTGATAATGCTATGTTTCACCTAGAATGAATCATGAATGTGTCTACTTTGTGCAGCTTGTTTGTTTGGTCATAACATATTAATTAACACTTGTTCAAATTTATTTCTTCTTCCAGGGGTTTATAAGAACAATGGTTACCTCACGGTATCATGCAATGGTGGCCTTAATCAAATGCGGGCTGCGGTTAGTTGTTTCTAATTTCCTAATTTTTCCATGAATTTATGGTTATACGCTCTTATTAAAATTTTTCCCTGTTATGTACCATACAATTTTGCAGATATGTGATATGGTCGCAGTTGCAAGACATTTAAATGTCACTCTCATTGTCCCGGAATTGGATAAAACATCATTCTGGAATGACCCTAGGTAAATTACTCATCAGTTTAACCTTCTGAAGACTTCTTTTTCCCAAATAATAATGAGTCCAACCTGTTTTAAGTGTGTTCATTTTGGATGGGCAGTGAATTCCAAGATATTTTCGATGTTGACCATTTCATCACATCATTGAGAGATGAAGTTCGTATACTGAAAGAGTTACCATTAAAGTTGAAGCTACGGAATGAATTTAAGCCGATGTATTCTTTGCCTCCTGTTAGTTGGTCAGACTTATCTTATTACCAAAACCAGGTTAGTTCAAGTTGACCTAATTAGTAATTAGCTTGAATTACGTGAATTTAGTTAGGTTTTGTATGTATAATAGTACTGCATCTAATCCTCTGTCTATTTGATGTGAGACAGATTCTTCCACTGATTCTGAAGAATAAGGTTGTACAATTGAATAAAACCGATACGCGACTGGCAAATAACGGGTTGCCTATTGAGATTCAAAAGTTACGATGTAAAGTAAATTATGATGCATTGAAGTTCACTCCCCAAATTGAAGAGTTAGGGAAAAGGGTAGTTAAGATCCTTAGGCAGAGAGGTCCCTTCTTGGTGCTTCATCTTAGATATGAAATGGACATGTTATCTTTCTCTGGCTGTACTCAAGGCTGTACCAAGGATGAGGCCGACGAACTGACAAGAATGAGGTAATGATGCGCTTTTTTTCTTGCATTTGAGCTTCTTGTTCATCTTTAAAATTAGGGTCAGACTAAAATGGGGCCACGAACAATTTGATGTTGTGGGTTTTGAACAGAGACAATGAGTACGCGTCTTAATGAGTTTACTACCTAAGCTAGCTAACATTTACATACTGAAATTAGAGTTTTGATGCTGGTGGGTAATGAACTCGGTGGATGAATATCACGTCTCACTGTTTTACCAGCTAAATTAGCTCACAACTTCAAAATGATGTGAAAGTATTGAAATTGGAGTCAAATTGTCTGAACCTAAATTTTCCAATGACAGGTATTCCTATCCATGGTGGAAGGAAAAAAATATAGACTCGGATGCAAAAAGAAGAGAAGGCCTTTGTCCATTGACACCTGAGGAAACTGCCTTAACCTTACGAGCATTGGGGATTGATCGAAATATCCAAATTTATATCGCGGCAGGGGAAATATATGGAGGGAAAAGGCGAATGGATAGATTAGCTGCATTTTTCCCTAATCTGGTTAGTATTATTACATGATTCATTAATTTCCTCAGCTGTGCACAATAAGGAACAAGGCTGAGCTATTTTCATCAAACAGGTCAGAAAGGAGACACTGCTCAATCCATCAGACTTGAATTTCTTTCGGAATCACTCGTCTCAAATGGCTGCCTTGGACTACTTGGTTTCGTTGGAGAGTGATATTTTTGTTCCTACATATGACGGAAACATGGCTAAAGTCGTTGAAGGTCATCGGAGGTACTAAATGCTTGCTTAAGTCCAAGAAAAGAGTAATATTATTAGATTGCACAATCCAACCATGTCAAATGTAAGTAAAAATGCTTTTCGATTGTTTTGACAGATTCCTGGGTTTCAAGAAGACGATCACACTTGACAGGAAGCTTTTGGTTCAGTTGATAGACAAATACACAAACGAATCATTAAGTTGGGATGAGTTCTCTGCATCCGTGAAGGAAATTCATGCTAATCGTTTGGGAAGTCCCCATCCACGAACAATGATCCCCGACAAACCCAAAGAAGAAGACTATTTCTATGCCAACCCGTATGAGTGCCTGGAACAACCACCCGATAATAAAGCATTGCAAATTGAATGATCCCAAATCAAAAAGTATACAAGGATTACGAGGATTTCTGGAGCCCATAATGAACATAATATAAATTTGTTATACCTTTTAGTTAATAAGTTACTCTTGTATAGATAGAAAAGAATTAAGATAGGCCACTTTTTTAATATACATGTCATCTAAAATTTTGATATATTTTGGTTTGACTAAATCTTTTGGATTTTGAAACATTTTATTCTTGATTGTGCGTTGGAATGAAAGGCCTCCAAATCCAAGTGACTCCAAATTGTTAAGTCTCAAATGTGATATATTTTTTTTTTCCTTGTTTCGTGTAAACCGGGATCTCCATCTTCGACATTCGACAATGAGGTGTTCTCCGAAATCATTGTCCTACATCAAGAAATCTAGGGGTGGTTATGATGGATTTTCAAGATATCAAGCTTTGTATAACCAAAAAACCAAATTGTTGTCCATGGTTGACACTCAAAAGCGCGTCATTAGTGTGGTCCACTTAGGACCAAGTTTTATAGACTTGTACCGAGTAATTACTAAACTGATGATACCTAAACACTAAATAAATGTGATTTTGGCCTAACTTTGGGATTGCCAAATGCCTACCATCCTTTCATTCTTCTACCGACACTCGTTTCTTTTCATTTCTTCTGCTCTTTGACCGTTTGGTCGCCCACCTTGTAATTAAACCTCCCTTCGGAAAAGTATTGCAAAACTTGTACAAAGTGTCATGGTAAACGGGTCATATGGTAAACGGGTCATATGGGTCGAGTTGGATAATCCGACTGAAAATATTTGGAGTCACGTCAGTGAAAGCTTCACTAGTAATGTTTGAGTTTAGTTGAGACGATCTTGGATCATTTCGGGTTATTAGACTCGAATTAGATAATTCAGTTTGGCTCATTTCAGTTATACCGTGTTTTAACTTAAGAGTCCAACCACAAGTACTCTTATAAACAGAGGGATTCGTAAGTTTGTAAGATTTTAATCTTTTACAGCAAAACTGAATTGAATTGCATTGTACTTACTAGAAGAATAGTATAAAATTGAAAATAAATTCAAATAAAAAGGGTTGATTTGCACAATTTTGAAGGTTAATATTATATTTCTCATTTTTTTTAAATTTTCTTTTTGATCGAGCAATAAATAGTTTTTGGAATTTTTGATATTTTTAGCATTACTCTTAGTTGAATGATGACCGATGAGTAACAATCATCTTCCTTTTTCTTAATAACAAGAGTGTAAAAGCCTACCGCTAGTTTTATTTATTTATTTTATGTTAAGAGAAATCACACCCACTATCATTTTATCAGGTGTGCTTAGGCAGTAAATCTTGAGCCTGCAAAGTGCAAACTGTCAGGTAATGACTCTTTTTGCTAGGTTGACATACTTTAATTATGTAATGTAAGTTTTATAATCTAAAATTAACATGTTCCAGTCTCATAATGAACATGTAAACTGAATGCAGAATCTATAAAAGAGATCGAATTATTTACCTCCAGCTATTGCTTGAAATAACTGATCCGTCTTAATAAATAACCCGAATTCTTACACCTAAATCTGACTTGGCTTCCAAACCCTCAGCCTCACAAATTAGATGGTGTATTTTCTTAATGAGATAGGCTTGGTGAACCTTAATCAGAATAATTATGTTCCCCTTATATATACTCTTGCTATCAAAGAGTCAACTGAACAATTTCCTAAATTGTGAATGGTAAGTTATGGGAGATAATAGTGGGACCGAAATCCTAGGTAAATCCCACCATACAATGGACCAACTTAATTTCCATTAAATAACTTTATTAAATATTGATGTAATATTTATTTATTTTATGGAATATCTGTAATACCCCGATTATCCGGCCAAGATAATCGAAGCATTACCATCTCGGTTGCCCGAGGTAGTGTTTCAAAACTCCAATAAAGAACACTTTATTAATAATATAAATTTAAAGATTACAAACAACATGAATAACAAATACAACTCATCTACTACGACCACTACTCATGTCCACTAATTCGACTCCAATCTCGAAGCGCGGCCCTAAGACCCAAATGCATCACCAAAACCTACAATCAACCTGCTCCCCATATGATCGAAAATATCATATGGATCTACACAGGCCACCTCGAAAATAGGTGACAATTTACAGAAGCCACAAACGACCAGTTTCGATAATATAAACATGTATGACACGACAAATGAAATACGGTTATGGAATATGACAACTCAATGCATGAGACTGATAAGTAGTATTTTAATTCCATTTTACCCCATTTATACTTTATTCCGACTCGATTTTGCATGCTTAATCGATTAWAAAGCTCATTTAATTACTAATTTATAATAATTAGTCGTCTTAATTTATTTAATAATTAGTCGGTTTTTATAGAATAATTATATTTCCGTTATTTAATTAATA
>VHZZ01010375.1:29134-54784 GCA_009801015.1 Silene noctiflora | reverse complement strand
TATATTTTACGAAAATAATATTTAAAATCGTATTTACCTTAATTAATTATTAAAATAATTTAAAATACGAATTTGATTATTCTCGGGTGTTACAAAAAAGCTAGATACTTCAAATCTTACTCAAGAATCTCTTCTATGTCTTGTCTAATAAAGTAAAAAAAACTGCCAAAAAGCAACATAAACAAGAGCAACAAGCAACAACAAATCACTACCGGTAAATGCAGTTCAACTTCGAAAAAATATAAAGGTTCATTAATATTACCACATTCAACATGATGCATTCAAATTGATGCTAACAAGGACAATTGAGTGGACCAAATAACCACAAAAAATCTGCTCTCAGAATAGTTTCAAGCATGCGTTAGCATCATTCAAACTGTTGAATTTAGCAGTGTGAATATCTCATTCAATAGAAAGCAAACTTCATCCTTAAATGTTCAATTTGTCCATATCTTAGAAAAGAATCTATACAACATTCTACCTTTCACTGCCAGCTATGTATTATTTCACTATAAATAGAGGCAGGGCATTATCTAAAGACATACATAGCTACAAAAAATAATCTTCCAAGTCTTTAAACATTACTTAGTAAAAATCCCCCATTAAAGCTCAACATCGTATAACAAATTGCAATGTCTAACCACTTTGCACGACCATACTCCTATATTTTGGTCAATGCCCTTGGCCATGATGACAATGGCCGCTATGTTTGTAAGAGCTTCAACAAANATGACAATGGCCGCTATGTTTGTAAGAGCTTCAACAAATTCAGAGATACGCTAAATAGCATTGGCTATTTGGTAACCAAAGTTAAACCTGTGTGGAATGCAAATCAGTTCACAGGGGTCCTGATAATTGAGTTTGGTGTAACAGTTTAACACTGCATTTTAGCTTTTAAACTGGCAAAAATGTTTGAAAAGGCTAACCATGGCCATACTCAGTGGTCAAACTACAACCATGTTCAAGTTCATCCCTACCCCTGGGTTGCTAAAGCCACTGATGATGAATACATCCGTATAGGTGCTGTGGACTATGTATCAGTACCAGATAACCTCAAGCATACAACAGAAGTTCAAGCAAATGTAGAAACTATCAGTGCATATGCTAATGTGACTGTGTCATTCATAAAAATGTACAACTAAACAAGTTGCAACAAGGGTACCTTAAGTATCCAAAAAAAAGGGTGGAGTTCTAAGATTAGTTTACAAGACATTCTGTAGTTTTGTGCCCAATTTTCAAATCCGATGGTCAGAGGCTTGCACCTGAATTATGTCGTACTTAGTTAAAATGTTTTCAAGGACATCGTTCTAAATGGCAATGTAATAATTACTCGTAAAGACTCGCTATATAAGAGGTCATGTTTTAGAAGCACTGACCCAAAAAAAAACTAATTAAGACAAAGCTAAGCTATATGCAGAATTAGTTTCATCCTATATCCAAGTTCGCTACTGCATATTTCAATTTTATAAAGTTGAACTGCAATCACAATTACGCTGCTATGTGCACTCTTCATGCTCTTATATATTCCGCTTTGCTAAAGTCATTGTTAAACCCTATATGTGAATGTTTACAACTGTAGTATGAGTGCAGAATGCATAATAAAACCAAGCTACAATACCTAAACAGCTTCCTACTCTATCTTCACTTAGACAGTTTAACTGAAATGAGCATATCCTGCAACTCCAAAGTCCTCCTAAAAAAAGGGTCAAGCAGCAAAGAAATTTCACAATGTGCAAAATCAAATGTAACTGAATATAGTTCTTCTGAACCAATACACTAACGCCAATGATCACCTATGTAGTTGCTGATTAGATGAATGTCATCAATTACAAATACTTAATGTTTTCGTACTCATGCCAGAATAATCCTAGCTATAGTTAAACATGAATTTATTCAATCTACAATTTAAGATTAAAGAGTTGAGTTCTAGAAGCCTATTGCATTCCATCAAATATCATCGAATTGTGAAGATAGAACCTTACAGAAATTGAACAAAATAATTTGCAGTTAACATCTAATTAGCAATAGCAATTTCGTTACATTGTTCACCATGGTCAATATAATTCTTTGATAAAGCACGCACTCCGATGACTGTTAATTAAGCAACATTAATCCGTCTTTTTAATTGATTCATAAACTAAAATAACTAATCAAAAATTCTCAAAAATTGGTTATCAAATGAATCGTCACAAATATTTGCAGCAGATTAGATGACCGTTGAAGATAAGCGAAATTATAAATAGAGAAAGATTTGCAGGATGCAGTTGGTAGACCACATTCATTATCACATTGATAATTAAATCAAACTTGCTTTGAAACTCCAAACGATAAAGCATGTCAAAGCATTAAAGTGTAGACAAGCCAAGGCCATTCAAAACCGGAACTAAAGCTGTCATTTACCAACAACAATTCAAAGGAAAGACATTGAACAAGGACAAGCAAAGTTAATGCCAACCATCCGTTTGAGAATAACAATGCAAATTAATCCATTAAATTCATTAGCCACCAAAAAAAGGGCATTCACATTTCACAATATATATAGCATACATACTTCTTAATATTTTCAAAACAACCAAATTCAACTTAACCCTAAAATCAACCTAATCCTAAAAAAAATGGCAACCATGTTTATATACCCATATACTTGCATACTCGCAAACGTCCAAGGAAAAATGGAAGGAGACCGATATGTGCCAAGAAATTTAAATAACCTAGCAAACACCCTCAACAACCACGGATATCCCATTGACGGAATATCCACCGCTACATGTACCCAAAGTTTGCATTTCAGTGGAGTTTTTCGCATTGAATTTGGTTCAAACGACGAAGGCTGCAAACTTGCGTTCAAATTGCAAGAAGCCTTTGAATCGGTAGGACGTGGTGACAATGTAAGCTTATACAGCTGCATGAACTGTATACGCAATTTAAGCGATGCGCAACAACAACAAATACGAATAATAGTAGCGAAAATGTCTTCTGCAAATGAAATTAATATAAAACATTTCCAATTTGAGGAGCCAAATATCATAGTTTTGTGGTTATAATAGTAACTATTTGCCAAAAAAAATAGGATCGAATAATAATCTGCTTATTACGAACACGGAATTATCTATTCGGGTTGATCAAATTATATTAGACAAATACAATCGTTGACTAATGCAAGTGCAATATCGTTTTAAAGTACTGAGTTGTGTTTCTGAAAGTGACAACCTATTTTTTTTAAAAAATGCTCTTATAATAGACTACTTGATCCTAATTCATATGTTGATTTGGCTACAATAGCTGACAAAGGTAGTTGTTTAAGTCTAGGATTGGGTTATTTCGGGAAAAAAACGATATTCATTCATTAAAAGGGGTGTCGAATTATTATGTTATCTCGAGGAAGTAACGTATATTTTTCGAAGTTCGATATTCATCCATAAAATATTTTTTCTAAAACATTGTTTAACAGTTTTTACGGTTGTGTACGGATACCACAATCCTAATACCCCTTACACAAATAATATGATACATGTTTTAGACAATTTAAAAGTGGACAGAAATATTCAATATTCATCAGATTCATAATTTCTTCGAACCAACATAAAATCAATCATTTATAGCAAGTATGTGAATCAATATAAGCCTAATAGAATCAATAAAAATATGATGCATACGTTTCAAGACTTAAACTAATGGTTTGCAAAGAAATTATTCAACATACATCTTCTAAAATGGACTACTTATGTTACCCTAAAAAATTACATATTCAAGAAAATAAACGAGCTACATCAACATAAAACGTGTATACCAAAACGACTATACTGAACACACTCTAATATATCGTTAACAATATCTTGAGGGTCGCACGCATCGCGCGCGGGGAACCAACTGGTATATAAAAATACGAGTATACATTAACTAGAACTCTAGTAGAGAACAAAATACAAACCAATCACGTAAATTTCAGTTAGTCTTGTGTAAAACGGTTTTACACAATAATATTGTAAAACGAACTCAAATATAAGCTTAATAGGGGTAACCGGTAACATTAGTTATAAAAAAATCCGTTTTACAATAAACTTGTATAAAACTTACAAAAAACATTTTGCTAAAATTTTTACACATAATAAGTAAGGCCTCATTTGGTTGATACGGGAATTAAATTGATGTGTTAATTTACAATGCACTGGAGTTTAATTTCTACATTAAAATTCACGGGAATTATAATAATCAGTTTGATTGTCATGTTGGAGTTCTATTTTCCTAGGAATTTCCAATGACCATGAGGAGGGTAGGTAGTTAAATTCCCCCATCATGTAGGAGTTGAAAATTCCTAGGAATTTTCAACTCCCCAATTTTATAAAAAAATGGGGTAACCAAACAACCTCTAAAAATCCCAATTCATGGGATTCTAGAATTCCCATGAATTGAGTGAGCAATCAAACGAGGCCTAAGTTAAAGTACAAATCACCACAGATTCTCATCATTTGCAATGAGTCAGCTAGTAAACCATGTGAGTAGATAAGACAAAACAGAATGTATAGGGAGTATCAATTTGTTTTGTCTCTACACATGTCCACCTGGATAGTATTTGACCCGTCGCAAGTTTGTGATTGATATGACCATTACAAGTGAGACTTGCTGAAAAATCACATATCGTTTATGAATTTAATTTTTTTAACCGCAAGTCTTCTTTGACAATTCAATTGAGTAAAGCTACCCACTTAGGCCTCGTTTGGTTCATCCAGGAATTAAATTGATGTGTTAATTTGTAATGCACGTGAATTTAACTCCCACATCGAAATTCACATGAATTGCAATAATATGTTTGGTTGCTCATGCTGGAGTTTGATTCTTAGGAGTTTCCAATGAACATAAAGGAGGTAGGTAGTTAAATTCCCCCATCATGTGGGAGTAAACTCCATGGAGTTTGAAACTCCCCCATTTTATAAAAAATGGTAACCAAACAACCTCCAAAAACCACAATTCATGGGATTTTAGAATTCCCATGAATTGGGTGGACAATCAAACGAGGTCTTATTGTAAGTAGGTTTTAACCGTAAGTCTTCTGAAAGACCGTGTGACATTTCTCCAAATTTTTTGTGTTTTTTTTTTAATATGTTGACCAAACATCATTTTACCCACTTTTTTTTTTTTTTTTCTTTGTTTGTTTAAAATCCGAATGAATGGACTTCCTGCAATAGAAGAGTTTAAGATATTAATAATGGGGTCCAAAACCCTCCCTCCATCTTTGAAGCATTCGCTTTGACTGAATATTGAATTTAGAATTACATTTTCTCATAAAAAAAACTCCTAATCCGCAAATCAATAGAAAGATATACTCTTCTGCACATTCAATACAAATTGGTAATTTACACATTTCTTGCTCAATTTCTTATCATAAAAAACCTCAAATCTACATTATTTGTATCTAATTCTGCTAATATTTACTGGGTTCCACTCAAAATGTTAACTTTTGCTGATTACTGATTGATTTTCAACAGATTCAGGTCAAGTCTCTCAGAATGTGCTGATCCAATTTTGGGTAGAATTGCAGTTGCATTAAAAATGGCTGAATGTGCAACTTTACAATCCAATTTTAATCTGCATTTTGGAAGAAGTTATTCAAATGGGTCTTGGATTAAACCTCAGAATTCAAACCCCACAAAAAATTCCAGGTAAGAAAGCTGTTTTATATATGTAAAAATGTTAACTTTGTTGTTTATTTGCTGAGTTTAATTGGAAAAATGGCTAATTTATGTTGGTGTGGCCTTGACTTAAGGAAACAAGTGTGTATAATATTTTGACTGATAATGGTTTTTAGAAGCACTATATTTGAATTTGTGATTATTATGAGTATACTATGGTGCTTACTTCTTGGGCCATTGGGAAACGCTCTTTTATGTGCATCTGACCCCTTGCAACTTCTTATGTGCATCTGACCCCTTGCAATTTGCGGGAGCCATTGAGGCATTGGGGGTAATGTTTCGTGATTACTTCTGCAATATGACTGGTGAAAAAGAAAATGTCAACAAGTCACAACATTTCATGTTTGAGCATAATTGATCCATTGTTTGGATTGGACCTGCCTATTTTGGGGAGTTTGCTATGTTTCTAGACTAATTTGAAGCTCCCTAGTGTGATAGTGAATGACTGAATGTGGTTAAATGCTTGTATGTTGGCCGAGGATGAATAGCATGACAAACTGGTACTTGGTTGGGTGAGGTTACTGAGGTATAAACAGGGCAGTTAAGGATACCACCTCAAAATGCGGTCACCATAATCTTTCAACTGTTTGGATTGGACCTGGCTATTTTAGGGAGTTTGCTATGTTTCTGGGCTAATTTGGAATTCCCTAGCATGATACTGAATGTGGTTGAAATGTTGAATGCCTGTGTGTTGGCTGAGGATGAAGAGGATGGCAGACTGGTACTTGGCTGGGATATTAGGTATGAACAAGGCAGTTATGGATAGTTATCTTGGCTGTTGTGTCATAGATGTGGCGATACCGCCTCAAAATGCGGTCGAAATTAACCTTTGAAATGTTATAACTCGTTCCCATTTTGTTGCTGTGGTCAGATTTTATAACATGAAAGGGCTATGTGTATGATGTTGAAATCTTCTGTTGAATTTTAATAAGATACCAACTCAACTGCTTGCAATTTCTCTATAATTCAAAACTTTAGTAATTGTATTTGAAATGGTGAGTTCGATATCTAGTATTTAGTTCGAGTCCAATAATCCTATCTCATTATCTCAGTGTGTTTTAGTTGTATGACTTGTATCTGTATATCCACTGGACTCCCTGTAGTTGTAATTATTTTAAAGCTCTTTGTATCTATGTAACTATGTCACTTTGGCTCTTCGCTTTAGCTGTGTGTCATTTCTCTACAGTCTAAACTCTGTCATGGTACAGCACTCTGTCTCGTTATTTTAGTCCCAAAGTATGAAACCTTTTCACAAAATCGACGTGAGGTATTGCTACTTGCAGCTGACTAGCTGAATCCAAGTACATAGTTTTGGATACAATTTCTATCAACAATCTACATTATTAATGGTAGGAAAGACGCACACACACACACGCACACACACGCGCGCACGCGCGCGCACACACACACACACCTCAAAACTTAGATTTTGATGAGTTTGAATCTTTTTACATGGCAGAAACTATCACTTTTCTTCAGTCCCTCTATGGAGAGTCCGCAAGTATAAAGCTCTTTCCTTTTCTAGACGTCCGAACACAAGTTCTGCTTTAAGGGGATCTTCAATGAAGTGTAGCTGCTCGGGGCTTATGATAGATTTTGAAAGTGCTGCTCCCTATGATTGGGTTCCTGTCATAGACCAAGTTCTTCTTACTGCCAGTGTATTCCTTACATATATGGCTGGAGTTTTGCCGTCTGAGAAATCTTATCTAAACTCTCGAAAGAAAAGTTCAAGTTCTTTGCTGCTTCGCGAAAGTCCTGTCTTTTTTGGTAGGTGAGCTAACTTCTCTTGAAATCTATGTTTCCAAAGTAAATGTCAAACACATGATTAATTTAGTACTTGTCTCCGTTAGACTCTCACATATTGAAATTGGGAGACATGCAATTATAAAGGTTGCGGATTAAATGTATTATTGTGTTTAGTGGGCAAATGGAGCAGCCTCGCAAGAAATAACTTGCCTGTCTCGTTTGAGAATAAATGATGATTATGGGGCTTCTAGATCACGGTTGTTGTCTTATTCCGTCTTTAATTTGTTCAGATATCAATTTGTTCTTGCACTTATTATTTCCTTCATGCTTTCCAGTACAACTGAAGAGGGGGACAAAACTAGTTGTCGACGTAATTGGAGTGTCATAAAAGGAAAAATAACAGATTCTCTTATTGCTTCTGAGAATGGTGTTATTACGAGCTTTGATGAATCGGATTTTGATCGTACAAAGAGACCACTAAGTTTATATGCTGTTGAACCTGGTTCCAGACTCAGGCTGCTTTTGTCTTCTGTTGAACAACTTGAGAAAGAGGTAGGCAATAGTATGTTTCTCAGCATGTGCAACAATAGATATTTTCTGATTAATGCAGAGGAATATTGACTTAGTCTTGTTTTTTAATTGCTGGAAATGCATCATTGTGTCTTCTTGTCGTTTGCCATCTTTAACGTGTACATCTTTTTTTCCTTTTCCTGAGCAAACTGGCATGATCCTGACTGAGCTTATTTTTTGAACTGTGCATTCTGAAATGGGCTGAAACAAATTGCTAAGGACACCTTGACAATCAGATACTTTGGTTCCTTAGGCTTGTGCTAATTCCACTTTGGTGCCCTTTGTTTTCACTAATTCCCCTTTGGTGATCTGAAGTTTAAACAGTTTCTCACTTTGGTGACATGAGGTTTTCACAAAATTTCTCACTTCGGTAATCAGTGAATTTTAACCATCATATATGTAGATGCAAATTATCATTATACTTTGTATAAGATACAGGGTGGTTTTTACATAATTTACATAATAATACTTGTGTTTGGATTATTAGTTATATACGTTTCAGTCATCTAAGTGGAAAATCACTCGTCTCCAGCAACCAATATGAAATTTGTGAAATCTCATGATACCAAATGGAATTAGCTCAAAGCCTCAAACCCTCAAGGCACCAAAGTCATTTATCCTACGAAAAATGTTTCAGATTTTAGAAAGGTGTCTTTTGTTTTAAGGTAAGGGTTTGTGGATGCTGCCTATTCAACAAAAGTTCACTCCTATGAATCCTATCTCTAATTACCCTTCCATTTTCAAGTGAAATTGGTTAGAGGGTTTCGTACATGCTTGGTTCTACATGTCTACCTTTTGTTGTTAATAATGCAGTTCTTGATGATGTTTTAATTCGCGAACTTTTATTCATGTTTATATGACTTCAAAATTAGGGAACTAAAAGCCTCGTTCATAACTCATAACTTGGTTCAAATGAAATTTTTCCTCTACTTGGTTTTAAGAGGTCGTTAGAAGCTGACTAGTCAAAGTACATGGCTGGTGCGAGTTACATAAAAAGCGCTGGAGTAAGTGGAAGCCATGGATTAACCATCTGAACTCCACCAGCTAAGAATTGAATCGTCGTCTTTACTTAAAATACCTGTTATTTTGATGGAACATCGCCCTATTACTATTATATTCCCTCAGTCGTGATCAGTCAGTCCTTTACGTTTGCTTTTGACACAAAGACCAAGGAAAGAAAAGATATATGCATTAAGAAATGAAAAAAGCAAAAAAACAACCTGCACATGACAAGGAAAAGTAACTTTTATATACCTAAAACGGAAGACCTCCAAATAAGGAAAACATAAAGAATTGGCATTTATTGGAGCTGATTATGAGATTCATGTCCACATGTTGATACTCTTCGGAATTCAAGTGCATTGCTTATCTTTTTTAACGATGATTTCTGTAGTTTAGGCATCTTTCGCTACCATGATTTACGTTTTACCGACTGCCATCTCTTCTTTCCCCTATAAAGTTGTCTGAAATGCCGTAACAGGTTAATGAAATTCCAGATATATCAGAGGCTATGGAAAGTGGCCAATGGCTGGATTTGTTTTCGGTAGCTCTAATAAAGACTTGTAGAGCAACTTTCTCCTCATGGATGGACAAGGAGTTTCACACAAAAAATTGCAGCCCTGACAAGGTAATTAAAGAAGTTTTGTGATCTGACGTTTAAGTGGGGCCCATTTAGTTTAATTGTTTGTTTGTTTTACTCTATGTTTTGCCAGGAGCTTTTATTTTATATGTCAGATAAGTTGAAAGGAGACGAGATGATCTTAGGAAATATAAGAAAATCTGGCAAGATGGAACTCTATGCAGGTTTAATAAGCTTTTTCAGATATGGCTCCTGTAGGTATGTCTTAAGTATCATGTTCTTCCAATTGATTTGCTCCCAACTTAATTCAGTTTCGCTCACCAAAAATCAAAAGTTAAATGTTAAAAAAATGGTTTAATGCCAGCAATATTCAAGATATGGCAAGAAAAAAGTAAGAAGGGTTGCAACACTTACAAGCAATAGTATTGATATGTAAAAATTATCAATGGTAAAAACTGGAAGTCAAAAGAAGAGAAAATGAGGTGATAACATTTTGAAAAGTTGTTAAGATTGTATTTCTTGGCTCTTAGTTACCACAAATGAGACATTCCGTCCCCTATTTTTAGATATATTCCATGTTGACTTTTATATGCCTTTCTATTTCAGGGATTGTAGCTACTATGATCACAGTGCGTTTTCCTTACATGGGAGCGCCATATTGGAAGATTTGATCATCATAATAGCTGATGCTATAGCAAGCACATATCTTGAGGTTATATCGGTGGACAGTGATGTATCTGAGAAAATTAGTAACTTGGGATTGTCTTTATGTGCTCTGTCGACCAGAGCTCTGCAGAAACTAAGAAATGAGGTATCGTTGATTTCTGTCTTACCGTTGCCACATTCCTTCTCCGCTTTCAGTATTACTCCCCATATCCCATCTATAGCCCTTGATGACCTTGATGATCAAATGATGTTGACCTATATTCTTTTAACTAGTATACAAGGTTACGACTTTGTTAAAATGATAATATAAAAATAGTTGCTTTGATTAATAAAACTTGTTAGACTTTTGTAACTAAATATGCATCATGCATGTATTTCATGTACATAAATTGCAGTTGTGTCTTTACATTTCCATTCTGCCTTCTGATTTTATGCCCTTGGATGTATGGTGTAAGGTAGCTATGTGTGAGTGGATTCACCGTAATTTTGGAGAAATTGTGTTAATGTACGAGGATCGATTTGACCTGCGGATACTGAAACTTGAACCATACCATGAGTCATCTGATAAGAACAAGGAAAGTCTGAGGTGGTGGAGCACACTTTTTTTGAGGAATTCTGTGAAGTCGGAGTCCTCTATGCGCTATGCTGTCATCAGTCCCTTCTCATTGAGTCTAAAGCGCACAAGAGAACTTAGAGCCCTCAAAGGATGGTAAGTCCTGTATTTTCTGCATGCCTCTTGGACTCTTGGTTATATAAATGCAACTTAGGTTAAGACTGAGAAAGAAAAGCTAAATTTAGGAACACATTCTTTAGATTTTCCTCTTTCTTTTTAAGAGTGACGGGAAAAAGGGAGATATGTCATGTTTTTTTTTGATTTTTTTTTCTTTCTTGGAGCTCTTAAGTCTTAATGTAGGTGCCTTTCGTGATTCTGTCCTGGATCTGGTAATCTTGCATTTGATTGGCATTAGATCCTTGAGGCTAATCTACTCAGCCCCTTCACATTTCCTCGCCAACCTGTGTGAGACATTTAACTTCAAATTCAAGAGGATTTTTTTGTACTTCCTCCATCCCATTTATATCGTTACCATTTTACTTTCGTGGTCAAATGAAGTCGACTTGTTGTTTTAATGAATTAAGCATGATAACATAAATTTTGAGAAAATAATAGTCAAAGTCGACATCAATTGACCACTGAATCCAAATGGGGACAATAAAGTTGGATTGAGGTAATACAAAATAGCCGAGTCCGAGATAGGACACACGCACATGTAGATACGTTTAATCGAACATGGGTTGGAGTCTAGAGAATGCATTTGATCATGAATTCGTCTTTTCTGAAACAGAAAAGAGACATTCTACAAATGATGGGTGTTCTTGGATAGTGGATCTTGATTACTCGTTAAGCTAAGCCTTAGAAACAGAGATTATGGTTTTAAATCTCATATATTGTCTCTTCTCAGTGACTTCTGTGAGACCAACTCACAAAATACCTATCTATTCCTTATTTAATTTATGGTTAAGGGGTTGGTATCACATGTAAAAGGGTCTCATATAATTTTCGTGCAGCCTCCTAGCATCTTGTTTTGATATTTGTTACTTTCTCGCTCAGCAAACTCTGGTTGATTCAGATAAAATTCACCTGTAATTATGGAGAATTAGCTACCAGAAAATTAATCATGAATCATGAGAATGTAAGCAAATGCATGAGAATGAGATGTTCTCTAATTGCTTCTGTTTTTTTTAATCTCTTTGTTGCACAGGAGATACTACTTCAGCCTGGTACTTGAGTTGACTGACATTGCGCTGCCTGTTGCTAAAACCATTGTCGCTCAGGTTCGAAATGCCATCTCGTTTTTCCTCGTAAGCTTGCTCGGACGATCGGTAGGACTTGTTTATACCGGGATACGGCAATCCCTAAAGTGGAAGTAAAAGATGACCCCCGGATTTTTGGGACTTAATTAGACAGTATTCATTCTTTCCTGGGCCATTAACTGCTGTTGCGTAGTCCTGTTATTTTATCTCTTTGTAGTCAAACAACTCATTCTTGTAACGAAATACTTGATTCGCCCTCCTGTTTTATTCCAATAATCTAGCCATTGTATTCATCTAGAGGCGTGATCTAATATGGGATTGGCGTATAACGGACAAGCTAAAAGGTTGAGGAGAAAAGAGCAAGTCGAGTTTTTGTAAAAGTTCCAAAGGTCCCCGAAGTTGTAATTGATCAAATGACCAGAAGTTTTTATGCCCTTGCATTTGACAATCAATTGCTTGGGCAAGTAACGCATATGCATGGTGTATGTTTTTTCAACACTACGTGATACGATCTTACATAAGCTATTAATACATTAATCGAATGTAATAAACAGGCCTACTAGTCCACAACATTCATTCATGTTCATGATAATAATACCAAGAAATGCGTAAACTTAACCAGATGTATCAAGTTCGAATTATGAGAGTGGCTTGGCTTGAATCCTCAAAACGCCCTAGGATCATATAATATCAGTTTATCACCATATGCTCTACAGACGACAATGAGGACCATCCAAGGTCTCCAAATAAAAAAGATCTCTGAAATGGTAACTCAAGATCTTGCCTTTTGGATTATTGTGGATGATAATAAGATAGGTTAATTATCATTAACAACAAATCTAATTAATTGACAACGTAAGCCTAGATATGCCTTTTGTGGTTGATGTCGGCTGAGTCAAAATTAACTTGATGCTAAATTGCTAATACCCTAATATTATTGGGAATTGAAATGTATCATGTCATCGTATCACTTATTTAAATTTTAGGATAAACGTATTTTTTTTCTTCTTTTACATGGATTATACTTGGGTATTTATGGATTATGAGCAATGTTACTAACTCGGTTTTCTAATTTGATGGAGTGTGTGTTGACCACCTTAGAGCTACCGTTCCAAAAAGCAACCCGACACGAACCCAAAACAAATTAATGTGGTTTGAAATAAGGCAAAATCAAGCATTGCTATGGATTTGTTAACATACCGACTAAATTTTATGTATTGTTATGTATGGAAATATGGAATAGTATAATGGTTTGACACTTTGACATATGATGATCCTTAAAAGAGATTTTTCCAACATGAATATGGAGTTTGCTATGTGGAACATCTCAATAAGTCATTGCTACTTTAATTTCTCTACCTTTTTTTTCATGCAAATGCATTCGTGAAAGCAACACCATCGTAGGCTATTCCGGCAAATAAATCTAATCGTTCACAAATGGAATATGTCTTATTCTTAAACCGTCTTATTTTAAAACTATTGTATTATCAATATAAAAGAAAATCCATCATTAAGAAGATGTATATTTTTCATTTTGATCCCATTCATTTAACAATCTCAATCAAATTTCATCAAAATCATATTGTTCAATAATACGTGACTTAAAAGTTTGTACATACATGGGTGTACATTTTGTTAGCTAATAAATTAAAGATAATAGAAGTGTCATAGAACTAATTAAAACTGTTACTCAAATTTCTTCTTAGCGATTGTAAGAATATGAAAGTTTACTATCGCTATTTTTGATACATATAGAGTAAATCCAGCAAAAAAATTCAGCAAAAAAATCCATTCCAATATTAAAAAAGCCCTTATTTTTCAAAGCTTTGTTTCAATATTTTATCTTTTCAAAGCTTCGTTTCAATTTTTTATCTTTTCAAAGTTCAAATTAATTAATTAGATTAGGATCTTTAATTAAGGCGTTGTTTGACTTTGATTAGCAAAAGAGTTTTTCTTTCTTAAAAGGAGTTTATAAACAAGCTACTTTTTGCAAACAAAATTTATTATTTGGCCAAACTTTTGTAAAAACCGTTTTCTTAAAAAATTCTATGTTTGGCCTAACTACTTCTATCCAACTTTTTTTTTTTCCTTTTATTTAATTAACCGCCTTATTTGTAGAATCATCATTTGAAAAGCAGAAGTAGTAATTTACTACTTTTACCTTTGGGGGTCAATTATCAGCTTTAGTTCAAAGCGTCTCCCTTGTGACGGGTCGGTATTTGTGACGGGTAATGCCACTCACAAAACGAATAAAGCAAAAGGTGGGGGCACCCCTCCACTTGCTTTCCTCTCTCCTCTCATGGGTCTTTTGTCTCACAATTTGGTACCCGTCTTCTCAAAGTGACGGATACCTTCCGTCACAAATGAGAAATTGCCGCTTTAGTTTTAAACCACCCTAATTTAGGGTGTTTTAACTATTGCTTTTTTAGTTAGAAAAACAATTTTAAAGTTAGGTTAAACAACACCTAAAGCATACTTCGTATATACTCAAAAAACTTAAAAAACTTATTTAAAAATCCACTCATTACACACGAAAATTGAATGAATCGAGTTTGATCATACATCATCATAAAATCTGTAGTTACATTATCATAAATCATAAAACTGTTTGAAAACAAAGGAACCAATGTATGGAAAAAATAAGTATGCAACAAAACAAAAAGAGATGAAAAATCCGACCTACCGGATTCGAACCAGTGACCTAAGGATAGCTGACAGGATAGCCTACTACAGTCCTCCGCTCTACCAACTGAGCTAAGATCGGATGTTGATCTGATTGCGCTAAGAATATTAAAGTACCGTGTTTAAATTTGTTACGCTTTCCTATTTTTGTTTTGTTCGTACCTAATGATGTAATGACAGTAAGTCAAAACAGTAAAGATAATCATGGAGTGATAATGCAAGATTAGACTCCTGATTTGTTGGGAGATTGGAGTTTACTAACATACATTATTATCAACTTTATGGAGTAATTATTATAGTGGTTTCTTGTTTCTTATGCCCACTTCTTTGACTTTCTTGCTAACTTGTCCCCTCTAATATAAGTAACCTTATTACTAAGAACACACATGGTAAATATACCTTCATTTAGACATGCCAAACAAGCCAATCGGGTCGAGCTGTAAGAGTTCGAGTTGGGCTGAATTATTTCAGGTTATGGTCATTTTATGGTTAATTATTATCAAGTTATTTATGAATAATAATTAATGTATAACAATAAATATTCAGATAGAGTTATAGTAGGGTTCAAGTCTTAAATTCGGTTGTCTAGTCGGGTTTTTTGGATCAGTCAATTTTACCGGGTCTAACTTCGCTAACATGTGACGTACATTGTTAGACTTAGAAAATTTGGAAGAGCCGGCCATGTGTTAGATGATTTTGTTGACTTTATTTTAGTTGTTCCTCTAGTTAATTAACCACAAACGAGTAATTGATAAGGTATACCTCTAGTAGTGACGTATTTTGTTAAAAAATTTAGAAATGTGGAAAGAGTCAGGTATATATATCACCTAATGTTTTGAATTTTCTTTAGCCAATAGTCGATTACATACAATAAAAATTAGCGATTTGTCACACTATGTATTTATTAAAATGGACAAATTTAAAATGAGTCTGTGCATGGTCGAAATTTTCATCGTTGAAAAAGAGCGAAAGACACAAGGTTACAATTTTATAAGGTGATAAATGTTATGTACCAAAAAAAAAAGGTCATAAACATTTTTATGTTCCGTGATAAGTTTTTCCAAGCCTACGTGTAAACCTTTTAACAAGCAACAAGCAACAAACTTCAAAATTGTTACTATTTTGAAAAAGAAATTGAATTTCAGGTCTCCATACGTTAATAATACTAATGTAAACAATTGCTTTACACCTAATGCTCCTTTTTGTGATTTGTTTTAAAAAGTTGATAAAACAAATATTGACGACGCATCACCGCGCTTAAGAGTAGAGACGGAATACGATGCTTTGCTTTGCTTATTTCTTGATCAGGGCTTCTTTTCATATTTGATGCTTCCTCGTCATCCTATCCTTTTTGCTCAGATGAATATCATCCCCTGACCGGCTGACCCCTAATGGAAAATGAGATAGCGACACCCGGTGTTACTCAATTTGTGTAACACCCATGACATAATCGTAATTTACTTCGTATTTATGGTTTTTTTTTTAAGTTTTAAAATCTGAAATTTATTAATATACAAAAGGGTATTATTGGAATTTTATGTTAAGCTAGATCTACCTAACAGAATACTAAAAATAAGGAGCCTAATTAAATTGGATTTTATATGTGCTGACACTATCAGGTATGTTAATTTCCTCTCGATCTATTTGGAGTCATCAATGGCGTGGTACTCCATATTTGGAAAATCAATTTGTAAAACAAAATTCACATGCAGTGCACTAATTTAAGTATGAAAGTGGGTGAAGTATGAATGTGTATGACATCTCGCAGTATGAATATGACGTCGTTCTTCTTACCTTACTAGTTCATCATTTGTTTAAATTGCAGTCATTAGCGATTGCATGAAGTTCTAATAATCTATCAACTACGCTCTAAATTATATAAATCACATCCGCTGAATTTTACTAAGTCGTGACTCGTAAATGATAATGTGTTTAATTATTTTTATAATTATCAATATCGTTTCAATAATTACTTATTGTGTCTTCAACCTTATACCCTAATTTATAAATGTAAAGTTTAATTACATATTCACCCTTTGAGCTTTTGGCCAAAGATCTAGATGTTGAATTATTTTTACATTATTTTAATTATTTTAATTAGGGTGTTACTCAGATTCAGTAACACCGGGTGTCGCCCTAGCACTTTCCTATATTGAATATCTCATTTTCACATGCAATAACAATAGTAACTTTCACTTTCACATAACATAATAACAGTATTAATGAGTTTTGATCCCCGAAGATGTCTTAGTCTAATGGTTAAGAAGGAGGCATAGTGCATAATCGGCCTGAGTTTGAATATCCCCACCCCCTTTGTTGTAGTGTCTCATTTGAGACCAAAAAGTTAGTTTAGGTTTATATTAGATTATTATTATTATTATTATTATTATATTATTATTATTATTATTATTATTTCAAATAACTCGACATCCATCAAACAAATATATATTAAATTTGAATTGGCTCAAATATTTTTAATTAGTTTGTATTTTTTCTTTTCAAATTCAAACAATCATATATTCATCACACAAACAATGGGATTGGGGAATTTGAATTATAAAAGAAGAGTATAGTGTATAACTTAAAAATGATTGGTTCCAGATAATATACTTTAAATTCAATATAATTATATAAATTAATAATTAATCTCTCTTTTTGCATATGAGTTTATGTATTATTTATTGGCATATATGTATATATACATAGTATAATAGTATTTCCCTTTGTCCCAATTATTTATTTGCCTTTGGTTTTGAGGAAAAGACCAATGAGAGGGGAGATGACCATTTGTAGATGGGGTTATAGACTGACAAGTGAATAATAAGTTATATAGATGATCAAATTAACTTTTAAAAATATTCCTAACAAAGAAAGGTAAATAAATGAACGAGACACTCATAAATAAAATAAGTAAATGACCAGAACAGAGGGAGCGGTAGAAAATAAAGCATGGCTAGAAAGTATTGTGATCATGGGATAATAATTGTTAAACTTATCTCTTGATTGACCAAGAGAAAAATAAGATTAACAAAACCTTAATTAACAAAATGTAATGGAGGACTAAAAGATTGAAAAGGACTTGACCTAAATAAAGAGAAGTAAGGGAGATTTAATAAAAATCCCGAATTTCTCCTAAACTTGATGTGGTTGGGGCTCATCAAGTCAAACAAACATATCTAATCGACAAACTTTTCATAGAGAATCATCCAAATATATTAAAGTATACATTTTTAAAAAGAAGGGAAATAAAAGCCACCACCATTCCTTCACTTGTGCCAACACTTTTCTTTTTCTTTTCTTTTTTAAGACACAAGGCACATATAATAATAATAATAATAATAATAATAATGCTAGTTTAATTTTTTTGGGTTACAAAAATACTCCATCCATTTCTTTTATATGACATTTATGTTTTTCGAGATGCACCTTTAACTTTAATTTTTACAAAAATAAATTAGGCTAAAATTTAAAAAAATTACACCATAACTTCATTATGAAAATAGTTTTCCAATGAGTCTACATTATAATATCGTCTACTCTTATGTTTTGAGAGATATTAAAGAGAAAAAGGAGTGTCTCAAGAATAAGAATGCATGACATATAAAACACATATTGAATGGGGGTTAGCTAAAACATAGTAGTTGAAATAGGGTCCATTAGGAACAATTTTTCCCAAAGCGAGGATGAAATGAATAGATGAATTATTAAAACGACTGTTTCTTTGAAGTTGCTTGGAAAATATTTACTTTATTTAACGATAATTAACTATAAGATTTACTTTACTTTAATGATAGATCATTCATTAACATAGTTAAAACGATTTCTCATCCTATACGGAGTTGCTTGAATCACTCATTTATTACGAAGTATTTCTTTTTTCTTGTTTTGGTGGATAAGAAATCGAATTCTGCAGAGATAATGTAATATGAGATTAGAGAGAATACCGCTGTCAAGTTTATAATGTAATATGAGATTAGAGAGAATACCGCTGTCAAGTTTGTTTTCTCACTTAAGACTTAAATACCGAATTCAACCACGTATTTAAAAGATAAGAGCACTTACGATTAAAAAATACACGCTTGTGTAGCAAGGCTTTTATGTCCCGAGTGTCCCAATGCATCTTTAGTACGTACTCCGTATGAACAAAATAGACAAAAGATGTGCAACGAATTTCAAACCCTTATTTCCAACATTACCTACTTTAGTTGAACCTTCTTCTTATTTCTTCCATTTAATTTCCTCTCCATTCTTTTCCTCCTCTTTTTCATAACCTTCCCTTTTATTTCGTCTCACACATACAATACCTTTCATAATTACCCTCTCAAGGATCCCATAGTTGATGGACATTAATCCCTTGTGGTTTATCCAATTTGCATGGCTAAAACCAATATACCATCATCATCATCACACTACTACTACACTAAATCATCATCACATACTCCCTTAAAACTATTTCTATCCCTCTTTATTATATTCATGCTACTACTTTTTCACCCTACAATCCAAGCAACATCAAGCACATCTACTATGGAATCAAAAGCCTCTACATCAACCGTGTCGGTTTCGGGTTTTCAATCTACTACAAAAGATAAACATGCCAAAGATTTGCCATCTAAAGAGTTTGGAGTTGATGAACATGAAGTACCAAGCGGTCCAAACCCGATATCCAACCGGTGAGCTATATACAGATGATAGATCGAATCACTTGATGAGCAAATACGGTTTGTCATCTTCTGGTGCATTAGCTTAGTTTGGGTGTAACTACTTTTTGTTGCCTTGTTGTTAAAGGCTAATATAAATCATATTTTTATTTTATTATTACATACAGTAATTTTTTTTCATGTTATCAAGTTTTTAGATGGTATTATTACTACCTATATTATTATCTACTCCGATAATTTTGTATATATTATTACACACTTTTATTATATAAAAAATTGGTACCCTACAAGAAGAAGGGCTAAAGTGAAATTTGTTGAACTTTTATTTAAATTATTTCTGAACAATTTAAGTTGGTTTAATTCTTAATTGTAATTTTTGTGCTTTTTAAATAATTTTAGGTCTTACTTAAGACGGTCTTAGCTGAACGAAGACCCCTCACTACAATCCCTTTTTATTTTTAACATTATTTAAATTAGTTGTAAGTGTCGTCTTAACTTAAGCCGGTCTTAAACAAGAGTTTGTATTTAAACAACTAGTCTAATGAATATAATGTGCAAATACAAGCCGAAATTATTTTCTTAGAAAAACATGTCAATTCATTCGGAGTACCAATTTTTAGTAAAAGTGTCTTTTAAGTGGTAGTAATTTAAAAATATATATGAGGTAAAATTCATAGAAAAACCATGTGTAATAGAGAGTGTATACAATATACGAATTATAATTTCCTTGTTATTACGGAGTATAAGTTTTGGAGATAGTTATAAACTATAAAGGTTTTTGGCAAAGATTATACGAAGTATATACTCGTAATATACTTCCTACTGTACTATTGACTGGACTCATTGTCAATTTATTATTATCATCGTTTTTGCATTTATAGTTAATATGTCTTATGTTTTGTTTTTGTATTGGCATATTTAGTTTAGTTATATTAAGATGTGAAAAAAGCCACTAGGTATAGAATACAGTGAGTACTAGTACTACTCTTACTATTTCACGAGATGGGAAAAGGAAGAAACAAATGTCCCACATCACTGAGGATACGAGTGTTGGCTCCAAATCCCAGTATAAGAGCGTACTGTTCCAACAGGAATACTCACGCACCCACGCAGTGAGCACAAAACGAACTATTCTTTCGCCTTTTACTAAAGAATACCGTGTGCTCGTTGCATCTAAGTGGCATACGTTAGTTTTTGGAGGAGGCTTCCTTGTGAAGCTTCCGTCAATTCAAGTTCAAGCTTTTCCTACTCACTTAAACTAACTGTTTAACTACGGAGTATTAAACAAGATGAAGAAATTATCAATCTGATTTCTTCTAATAACCAAATAATGTGATGCAATTAAACTAATTTAAGAACTGTCAGGTACAAATTCAGTATACCTTTTAGAGGATTGCCCAACCTAATGTTGTAAAGGTTAATGCCTCGGTTGAGACGTGACTGGAATTGATAATGGTTGGCGTAATAATAATGCCGGTCGCTTTGCTAGGAAGGCGGATGATATGCCTCAAGATATATGGTCCTGATAAAATTCAAAACCTACATAAATCGGCCGAGTTCCATTGTCGTGAATGGTATTTAGATTCCTTGCTGATTCTAGTTACCTACTTTACGCAGCATTACGCATTGTAAGGTAATGGAGTATATAACTAACGAAATGTTTCATGTCAATTTGAACTTTGAAGTTCCCCGTGACTTAGAAGTCGTGTTCAATCTTGAACTCGAAATGAATTTGCCATCGGATAATTTATAACACTGAAAACTTTTGCTACTCGTAACACCACATGATACAACCCGCCATGATTATAAGCAAATAACTTAGAATTCGTGTTTTGAAACCCTATAAAACATCAAAATAAGGGCGGCAAACAATTGTTTTTCCCTAAAAATATAAACTATGAATAGCTACTATACAAGTTCAGTGATATTGTTAAACAATCAGAAGTACTTCGTAACTATTAAAGGCCACACAAATAAATATATAAATAAATAAATAAATAAATAATATCCATCTTGTCAAAGTACTCAAGCTAACTCAGGTTTATCGAAGTTTCACAAAGATTATTGAACAGGATCTTTCCTATAGGTTGTATCTTTGTGTCCTAGTGATCTACAGAGGCAAGAATCAAAGTGTGATGACGAACCATGACCGTGTGATTATGGCCAATTGGTTGATTCGATTTGCTATAAAGGATCGTTCCTACCCTTAATATTGGGGCCTTAAGATGGTCACATGGTTGTCTGATGGCACTTCCCTTTTTTACCCAATTTTTTGCAATTTCAGTATAAATTATCAACAGCCCCCCCTTGGCTCAGTGATTGAGTTTCAAATATTCACACACGAAGTTAATAGTTTAAACCTCGACCCCTATTATCGATCGTTTACTCCAAGGTCTGCCAATGACTTCAACAACTTAACATGCCATCATTTTAGAAAGAAAGTCGTTCGATTTTAATCCTTATGGCCTTAATAATCATACAAGAAAGAGGACAAAAAATTGTTTGATTGAGGCTATGGATTAGGTTCTCGTAAATGCTATCAATAATGAAAACAAAAAATTATTCGGATTTTGATATATCCTCTGTCCAAATCAATAAAAGAAAGTAAACGTAAATTAAACTCGGTCAGGGAATAATTTTGAAGCACAATGAGAGGAGATCGTCATTTTCATTTCACTCACAAATTTGACATAGCAAAACTGCTTTTTTGCTTTCTTTTTTTCATGTGACAAACGGAGTAATCTACTTGTGAATATTACCCATACCGGCAAAGTACTCGAGCACGCTCATGTTTATAGATGATACAGGTAATTAAACGCGGGTTTGGATTGAACATGAGGATTTTTGGTTACGGACAAGCAAGTTAACAAGCAGGTTTAAGATGGGTTACTGAGATGGGCCTTTGTATATCCCTAGAAATTTCTCGTCCTTACCCGCTATTTTCGGGAGCCTATGTAGTATTTTGTTCTGTGTCTAGTTTAATATATGGTGTCACGTTGTGCTAGAGAATGTTACTGAAGTTAGATCGTTGTGGATAAATGGGATGCCTGTCTTTTCTTAATGTTTTTAGGTCGAACGATTCATGTCATTAGGGGGTAGGTCATTGCGGAAATGCTGCAAGTTTAGGCTTAAGAGCATCCACATTGAAGAGGATGGACCATCCTCTTAACACTTTCTCTCTTCTAAGAGGATGTCCTCTTCAATGTGGGGAAGATTTCCTCTATTTATAGAGGATGTTTTTATCTTGGCCCTCGTGCCAAATCTTTTCTCCTATAAAGGCATGAAGTTTCTTATGAATAGTGCCCCTCTTAGGAATAGTATTTTGTTGTATCCTGGCCTTTCGTTTGGTGTCTAGCAGATCTGGGCGGTCCATTGATGGATGGTGTGGATGTTGCAACTTTCATGTGGGTCTTATCATGGCCATCCATTTTTGGGCTGCTAATTGTTTGACTCTCTACTACAATAACTTAACTATCTCTAATTTTGACTCTTAGCTATTTATCTCATACTCAGATATACATATCATCAATCTTCAATCATCAGATCAAAGATCATCGATATTTATCATCTATTTCTATTATTTCATCTCATCAATCATCAATTTCAATTGCAGATCAAAGATCATCGATATGCTTAACTTAATAACTCTCTATAACTTTTATCATCATGAATCATCAATCATCAATCGCGCATCAGGGATCATCGACATGCTCTCACCGTTTCTCTACGATATTAGGACCATTCCACCATTACTATCAACAAACCATCAACAGACCATCAACAGAACAAAGATCACCACCATACCTCTCTTCGATATGAGGAAGATTCCCACCATTATTATCAACAAATCAACAATCAACAAACCATCAACAGAACAAAGATCACCACCATACCATCACCGAAATCAAGGATCGTTAACATACCCTCACCAAATTTCTTCGATAATTGTTTACATACATACCAGTACCAAACAAGGAGGATCAACAACATAGTATTTCGAGGATCAGCAACATATTATTATCAGAGAACATCGACAGACCATTATCATATTATAATATAATTGACGCGATGATCAGATCTGCATCTTAGGTTCAGGTAAATTTGGTGATCAGCTACAGTGCTTCGATTATATGTTTTCATTAAAATTTGCTAGCTTGCTCTATGGTTATTCCGGTTGATGGTTACTCTAGGAAGTTGATTTGTGTTGTGGTTACTTATTTGGACAACCATTGTTTACTTTTGCATGCATTTTTGTTATGTTTTTGTGTAAAGATTTCATGCACCCAGTATTTTTTGCTGCATTTGATTGTACTTGAGAGAAATTGACAGTATTGTGGGTCACAGATGTTGTTTTAACATGAGCTTAGCCATTTGGTCGCGCATGCATGTGCATCTACAATAGGAAATGGTGTGTTGTTGCTGTTGGGTTGGTGGTGATAGTGTTGAATTGTCTGCTGTTAAGCATCTTCTTGGCTGAATTGATTTCATCTTTGTTTTTGGGATAGTCGGTTCGTATCACCGTACAAAGTTCATTGCCAAATATGCATGTGCAGGATGCATAGTTTTACTTTCCAGGGTCAGTGTGTGGCCAAATCAAGCACAGTTATTAGTGTCTCTGTTCTGATCTGTGGAAAAGGAGGGAGGCGGTGTTACGTTTTATCTGTATAATTACTGCATTTTTTTGGGGGAATCTTAAGACTTCAATGTAGAAGGAAACGCCAAAAATAAAGCTTAAAATGTTGTGCATCTCTACCTTTAATTGTTGTTGTTACAACTGTTGCTACTTTGACTACAGTAATACTAAAACGGACGTTTGGTCTGCATTTATTTGTTTTTCCTAACAAAGCGCAGGTAAAGTGAGTTGGGTCTCCCTATAAATACCAGCACTACACATTTTATACACTTGCATTCCAGAGTTCTTACTAACCATTAGTTTCCATATAGATTTACCCAATATTCTCAAAATACCACAGATGTCTCAGCGATGTATTAGGCCTTATTGTTGTGTCCTGGCCAACATGTCAGGACATTTTGAAGAAGGCCACTATGTTGCTAAGAGTTTTAATATCGCGAGGGATAGGTTGCGAGCTTTGGGCTATCGTGTGACTAAGGTTAAGTCCTTGTGGACGCCAAAGGGCCATTTCACAGGGTATGCTTTAGTAGATTTTAGAGGGGCGGATGCTGATTGTGAATCAACTTTTAAGTTACAAAGGATGTTTGAGATTAGGGACCATAGTTTGGGCAATTTTATAGGTAACACCAATTTAGGGGACAACCCTTATCTTTGGGTTGCCATGGCTCGTGACAACACCCACTTCCGCGGGCGCGCTGGCTATGTTGAGATTCCCATTGACTTGAAGCGTAGTGGAGAGCGTGTTGCTGAAGCGAAGATCTACAACCCTTACGACAGTGTCATAGCTGCTCTCTACACTCTGACTCACTAAGCTAGAGTGTTAACTCAGGGGGCTAAATGTCATTTTGAATCAGACTTATGTTAATCTATCTATGTTTTTAATGTTAAGCTATCTATGTTTTTAATGTTATTATTGTTGCTTTCGTGTCTTTTGTTTGCTTTTGAATATGTAGTTCTTTTACAGTTGGGGCTTGAGGTTTGGATGTATAATAAGTGTATTTAGGACTCTCTTTCGTGTGTTTGTGCTCTTAAACGATCATTAAATTTGGTAGTTTCTTCAACCCCTTTCAATGTTTGAGTACAATTTAAGGGGCATGATTGTTTATCTGTAGATGGTGCGTAAGAATTTAATGAGGAAAATATCGTAGCAAACAGGTACAACACCGCATGCACCTGTTGGTAGTGTACTTATGGTGAAGAACAACTTTAATATGTTGATCTTGATAAACCTTGTTGTATCTTTTAGTCGTAACATTTTTCAGAACATTGGCGGTGTAGTTGCTCTGGCCTTCCGTTTTATTATGCTAGGGTTAATAAACCTTACTGTATTTTCAGTTCTTAGGCGTAGTGTTGCTGGAGTGGATACGGTAATCATGGTGGGGTTAATCTCTTCCGGCTGCCTTGCTTTTGGAGAAATTTACAACCTATGGGAATACCGTTAGCAGTTTATGGTTCATTGGTGCACTTTCTAGGTTTCACTTCAATTGCGTTGTAAGCATGTATCTTGGCTTCTATCTTAGTGATTTTGATCACAAGGACATTTAAGTGCATTCGGGTTTTCGAGTCAAAATCGGTTTTGAGCTCGTAATGGATATAATGTGAGTCGGGAAT
>VHZZ01010370.1:23435-37873 GCA_009801015.1 Silene noctiflora | reverse complement strand
AGGGATCAGCTGAACACCGCCGTCTTACGACAGTAACGTCAAACCCTAGTCGGCCAACCGTTACCGATATACGTTGATCAGCTGACTAATATTGCGAGTAAATATCTTAAATATATTCCTTCAATGAGATTTATTATGTAAACGCACTATTGTGGAGGACACCTACTCCAACATCCACCCCTTCACCTTTCCCTTAAAACTCTCGACACGTCTTCATAAGTCAAAAACCAACGCGTGTTTTGGACCTACCTATCCAAAATACGAGCCTTACACACTTTTTTTTGGTACCGCCGTCGTGCATTAAAAACACTTGACCTATTATTTCGACCAACTACACCTAATCAACAACTAAAAGCAACACTCTTTCTTACAAATTAGTTTTAAATCGATTTTTCCGACTCACGAATTTAACACTTTGTCGATTCTCGCAAGTGACCGAACATGTAAGTATGAGGCTGTAACAAACTCATTTACTTCATGTGCTTACTGTTTTTAAAACATTATAAACATAAATCATGCATAACACGATTCAAAGCATGGAATGATCGAGCCAAAACAGAGTCTTGGCCGAGACAGGAGCTCCTTGTCACGCAAGGAAGCCCGCACCCCAATGATCTCCTCAGGTCATAACTCAAACGTCTTTAAGTTCGCCATTCCTTCAACATCTTTCTTTATGTCATTTCTTTACTTTTACGATTTTTACCTCTTTAATTCATTCTTATAACAAGTGTTTTTACCATAGTCACAACCATCCTTGGTTAGTTATACCATGACGGTTTTAACCTTTGTGACGATGATATTTGTTGGTTAATTACAAATTAATGGGTAATTAAATACCCTCATCTTTTATTTATCATTTTTCTCATTCACTTACGCTTGCAAGCCTTTAAGTCATATTCATAATTATCCTTGGTTTATACATACCATGTCGGTCTAATCCGAGTACGATGATAAATGTTGACTAATTACAAAGCAATGAACTTAACATAATTAATTCATATCAAACATCTTTATTTCATTTTCTTTTCTTGTATTTTCTTTTTCATTCTATTCTTATCTTGACCATATTGAATGTCATCCTTGGTAAAAAATACATGCCATGTCGATTTAACTCGAATTTGGTGACGAAACGGTTAAGCATATATTTTGCGCATTTTGTTCACAAACTATTCATGCCAAGCTTACAAATCCAACTCAGATGCGGAATATTACCAACATAATGGTAAATGCTCCAAGTGATGTAAGTCATCTTCAAAAACATTAGCATAAAAGCGGTTTTAACGACCTTTTCAACAAAATCAGTTTTTAATAACCTTTTAAAACGTTTTTGACAACTTTTTGCAAACCCAGAGGACGCCACACTACTAGCGCCCCAACGTGCCCTCTCTTTTCTAATTTTCACGAATTTGGGCAAAGCCCATCGCCATGTAGTATGGCTTGTGCTCCAACTGGGCTTCTTTTTAGCACTTCTTTTTAGCACTTCTTTTTAGCACTTGTCTAGGACGGTCCCAATTACGGTTAACCCGAATACATACAGACCAGGTTGACGAGTTTACATTTTACACTTTATCCTTTAACATTCTTGTCCAAACAAATGGATCATGTTAAACACCATAAAATTAACTCGGTAAATGGATGTTTAATTACCGTTTTGCACGCAAATCAACTTAAATACAACTTTGACACCAATTTCTTGGTAATTACAAAAACAACCAACTTAGCAAAATTCACATGTTAGGTTAAACTATTGGATGCGCATTCATGCATTTAACCCTTTTTATCAAATCTTGCACTCAACAACCACGATCGACTAGTAGAGGCCGCTACGCGAGCGGGATTGAGTGTTCGATTAAAGAGCTTCCCAATACGTACCCTCACCTTTTACTCGAATTTCTAGATATTGATAGGCTTTATCCAGGGCAATACAAGAGTCATTCTACCATAGGATGCTAAAGGGGGACGAGTCCTTATCTTTAGTACCTATGTCAAGCACCGCTTTATGCTTCATTTGACCGAGCTACAAAGTGGATTTGAACGGTTTCCAAGCACCCATAATTGCTTGGTGGCGACTTCGGATATCTCTCATTGTTTCGAGACCTTCATCGAGACGAAACTGACTGATATAAATTGATCCGGTCGAAAACATTTTCCTACATCCCCGAATGTGGCTCTTCGACCACCGCATGCCCACAAATCAGCGTGCAGGTGGCCCATGTCCACAGATTGGCGACTCCGCTTGGGAGAACTAAGACACTTGTGTCTATGTGATCCTTAAATGGTGAAACTCGAACGAGATTGATGGTTAAAGTGCATTAATTGGTATTACGGTCATAAGCCATGTTCCTTATCCGGGCCCACAACCTAACCTTTATCGACCAATTGGCTCGTCTCGTCGGCGTAAGTTTTCTCATCCCCGCGTTTTGAATCCCGATTGGATCAAGCATGCAGTTGACGTTACACTCTTTTGTTTCGTCAAAGAGACTTCATTTCCAACGTGAACAGGCTAGGGTACCAACCTTACACATTTTGTTTGGATTGGCATCCCTCTCGAAGATCGAGAATTGATCGCTTGGTGTGTAACCACCATTATCAAACCAAAAACCCGTTTCAACATTGATCATAATATAATGAACTGCGAGTGTTTATGTGCTATGTGATCATAAGTCCTTCCGTGTCTTTTTTCAAAACTTGCAAAATCACCATTTTACGCCGTTATAATGGCAATTTCGAAACCTCGGTCTTTTGTCGACCGTTGCAAAAAACACCTTTTTATGCTGTCGTAATGACGATTTCAAACTCGGTTTTTACACCTGTTTCAAAAACCCCTTTTTACGCCGACATATTGGCCTTTTAAAAATTTCGAGAATAACTCATTGCTTTGGAATCCTTTTCAAATCCCAAGAACGGCGCATCGTTTTCGAAACCAGATCAAATTTCGAAAACGACGCGATGTTTTCAAAACTGTCTTCGAAAATGATGCACTGTTTTCGGGACCAATACAATTAAACATTTTCAAACTTTTCAAATCTTGATTTTCAAAGCACGCAACTTTTGAATTTCGAAAACCGTCTTCGAAAACAACGCACCGTTTTCAAAGTCGTCACAACTTTATCCTCAAACCGTTTTTTGGAAATAAACTTAAGAGAACCGTTTCAACCTAACAAACATGTCCTTGAGAATTCCTATTCTTGAAAACCGTCTACAAACAACGAATCCATTTTTGAAAATTTTTATTTTCGAAAATTTCAGTCCACCATTCCAATTCAGCCTCGTGTCTATCGAGTCAAAGAAAACGTACTTATAAGTCTTCACTTATGAGTCGTCTCACCGTTAATACCCGTTCAATGGCGTCACGCCATTATGTTGAACTTGAGTCAAAGTATAGTCGACACCGTTGTACCAACATGAGGCGGCACAGAGGCACCATACACAGTCACCCTCGTCTTGTCGGTCTAAGATGTTTTTCCGTCCTCGTTTGTAATTAGTCGTTGACCCGTGTCGGATTGAGATGTAACGTAAGCCGTTTTCTACCTCAAATAATGGCCCCATCTTCAACTTCGTCCAACAACAACAATGACAACAATAGAGATTTCACCACTGCCAGGTTAGCCAGCATGCACACCGCTCTCAAGGTTACCCTCTCGACTGTGTCGAGACTCGTATTGACACCCTGAAAAAGAAGGAAACTGGAGAACCTCACATTCAGCTCTTGACTGAAATCGAGAAAAGGCTCAAACTCTTGGAAGATCAACTATTAACGCGAGGGAATAACATTCACGTTGAGAAGAACCGTATGTTTGAACCCGTTGTGGACCAACTGCCTGAAACCTTCACTTTAACTGATGTGCCCAAGTTCAAAGGTGTCCAAGATCCACTCAACCATTTCCGAGCCTTTAAAGACTACATGTCTATTAAGGGGGGTCAAGCAAGAACTATTCACTCGGATTTTCCCGTCCTCTCTGGAGCCGATTCCTCGTTAGTGGTATAACTCCCTTGGCCCAAAAAGCATCACTACCTGGGATGAGGTTGTCGTTGAATTTGCTAAGCAGTATGCCAACAATATCGAGATTCAAGCCAACACCCTTAATCTTAAAGTCCTAACTCATAATGATAAGGAAGAGTTCACCGAATTCCTAACCCGTTGGAGGAGGGTAAGCACCCAACTCGTGAGGAGACCAAATGAAGCAACCCTGGTAGAGAAATTTGTCAACAATCTCCGTCCAGTGTACGCCAATCTGCTAACGTATCAAAATATCAAAACTTTCCAAGATTTTCAAATTATGGGAACTCGTATTGAGGATGATCTACGTAAAGGCGTCTTGGCTAAAACCACAGGCCTAGGCTACCAAGGGTCTACGCCAACTGGAACTCGTACCTATGGGCAAACCAACAATATTGACTAAGTCAATCTTTTGGAACCAACCGCAAGAAAAGCCAAGATATGCTAGTGCTCTCAAAGGACATTCACCAACTTGGGAACAATATATGCTAGTGCTCTGAAAAGATTAATGGAACAAGGAAAGTTGCAACCAATTTGGCCCACTCCGGACCCACCTGAAGAAAAAAGAACTCGTTTCTGGAACCCGAACTCCTATTGCGAATACCATCAAGGCAAGGGCCATGACACTGATACCTGTTTCAAATTCAAGCACGCCATTCAGGATATGATTGAGAAATGTGGACTACCCTTACCTCCACCATCTAAAACAAACAACAAAAAAAACACTTTGGGAATCCATGCTATCTCAGACGATGAACCAACTTTGTATTTTTCACAACTTTTCCTACCAATTGAAAACTAAGTCAACGCTCTAGGGGACGATATTTCCAATGGTATGATCATTTTTAGTGTCGCGTCAATCCTCGCCATGTTTTAACAAGTCGAGAGAACCACAACCAGTCTCTCAGAAAGAATTGCCCGACTAGAATAGCTCAACTCCGACAAATCTTTAGCCCACCAAGGCCTGCACCATATCTTAGGGAAGGCTCTTTAAACACCCAAAACTCCAGGTTCCAAGGTAGACCCTTTCAACGCTCATCTTGCCACGCACCCTCTAGAATGCCTCCCAAAAATCACCCTCCATAGAACACTCTCTCAAGGTTCGCTCGTGACCCCGAAGTTAATGGTATTTGGAGAGATGACGTAACGACGTCTACATAGCTCAAGAAAAGGGAAGGCAAATTAAGGAAATCAAAAATCTCACCCGATCTGGGCGTCCTTACCAAAACCCAGGTCCTAAAACCAACAATCCCACAACATCCGACGACCACGTCGTTCTAGAGATTGATAATCAGCCAAAGGCTCCAGAAAACTCCATCCTCGAACAACTCCAGAAAGCCGAAGCTGAGATATCTATTTGGCAACTGATAACCACTTCATTTGAGCAACGTCAGGCCTTACTCCAGGCAATGGGAAAATAAACTGTACCATCCACTTCCTCACCTGAAGAAGTGGTAGCTCACATAACGAGGGACGTACCTGAATTGAACAATCCTATCATTTTCTCTGACGAAGATATTCCTCCCTTTGGAATTAACCACAACCTGGCATTGTAGATAACCGTTTAATGTTTGAAGAAGAATGTACCCATGGTCCTAGTCGATGATGGTTCTATTGTGAATGTCATCCCTCTCAAAATTGCTCACAAATTCGGAATTAAGGAAGATGACCTCGTCCCGACTAACAAAAGAGTCCGCGCCTACGACGGTACTCCCCGAAAAGTCGTAGGTCTGACTAACTTAACCATCACAGCTGGATCCCTGGAAAGGCAAGTCAATTTCCAAGTGGTCGACATTGAAGCGTCATTTAACATGCTCCTAGGATGTCCCTGGATCCACACCACGAAATCTGTTACATGCACTTTACACCAGAAAATCACGATCCCCTTTAACGGAAAAATAAACATCATTCACGCCTCCTCTATTCGCGCTCTCATGAAAAAGGGGCTAGCTTCTCAAGTAACCGAGGAATTCGGCAATGAAATGTGGGGATTCCAAGTTGTCAATGCCCTGACTGATGACCCAGCACCTTTTGACAATGACCCATTCTCAAACCTCACAGTCAACCGCATAATGATGCGCCAAGGATACTTCCCACGCATCTCTCTTAATCCATTGAAAGGCACCTTGCCTCCAATGAAGAAGGTAAAAGTACCCAATGTTTCTTATGGGCTAGGATACGAACCAACTGATCAAGATATTCAGAAATGAACCTATTAGTGAGGAAGCGCAGAAAAAAGGAGTCATCCTTCGTCCCTATCACCCGACCTTGAATGGGTACTTCATCCTAGAAGGAGAAACTGAACCCTACAACGGCTTTCCAGAGCCAATCTTTGATCCCATGCTAAAAATCAAACGCATGGGTATATAGGTCATTCAGGACTGCTACTTCATCCCCGGCAATGCAATTGTTGTTACCTCAATTAAGTCTGAACAGGCACTGTAACACCCCCATTTATTAAGGAGCCTCTAGCAAAACATTCCTAAATACATAAACGTGTTACCATCTCGGTTGTCTGAGGTAGTATCTATAAAAGACAAAAAAATATCAAAGTAGTTTAAGATAAATAATTAAAGTTGCCTCAAGATTTAATATTACAAACTTCCAACTGTAATAACAGATTAGGGTACCAAAAAAAAATTGTAATAACGGATTAAATATATTATTACAAGATACTGAAATAAAATTATAGTTATGTTATGTGAATAACTAAACTCCATGTGTTGCATCCTAATCCAAGCATCCAACCAAGCATCTCAAGACTAACCCGATCTTTCATTCGCTCCCCATTTAACCGGAAATATTAAATGGTTCATAACGGGACATTATCAATTAAAGCAGGCATCAATTTTATTTGACACAACAACAAACACCCATCAACCAAAGGTTGAGTAGAAAACTAAACAATATAAAACCTGCAAAAGAAAATACAATGAAATCATAGGATATCAACATCACCACCACACCACTCGGCATGGCCAGCCGTGGCCGCCACCACCACGACATTCGCCCAACCACGCACCATCACACAAGCGGACTCCAAGGTCCACGGCAAACTCCGAACACCGCCATGCCTGGCCTATACTCAATCCAAGGTCCACAACTGCAGCTGTGCTTGACCTATACTCAACTCATCTCGTGCCAAATAATAAACTCTCAACTCCAATAATAGTAACTCAACAATATAATCAATAATACATATTATAATGAAATAGGCATAAGACAAACAAATTTCAGCATTTTAACTCAACAATATTAACATGAAAGATCGTCGTAAAATAAGATGTATCATATTACTAACAATTTAAATCAATTCAAGCAAGCTAATTAAACAACAACAATTAAATTAACATAAGATTGAGTAGTTTCCTACCTTTTACGCAATTCTCAAAATAGAAATTAATAAGGCTTCTCCTCAAAACTTCCACCTAATTAAGACAATCAATTATATACAATTACTAACTAATCTTATAGAATAAATTAATACGTAAACTGCCCATAACAAAACTCCCAAAAACTGTCTCAAGTCTCGCCCCAACACCTCCAAACACATGGTCAACCACGGTGGTTAACCCGTGGTCACGGTCACGGTTTCGGGTCAACGGCAGTCGATTAACGTTGTCGGTCACGGTGGTCAACGCCGGTTTTGGTCAAACGTAAACAATTGATTTAGATGAGTTTAGGTGACTTACAACAATTAAATCTAAGGCAAGATGAATCCGTCTTAAAGTTGTCCTGCGAAGTTGTCTAACAAGTCTCCCTCTAAATCACCTTCTAGCTCTTATGTTTGAGTTTTGTGTTCTGACATTTATGACAATGTGTGGTAGGGGATGTGAGTATATATAGTTTTTGAGGTACAATAAAATAATGTTAAAATATTAGGAAACTAGGCATTAGGTAAGATCTCACAAACACTCTCCTTCCCTTTCCCTTTTCCCTACACCCGCCGATCTCCTCTTTTTTTATTATTTATTTTTTTTATTTTTATTTTTTTAATTTTCTTTTTAAAACTATTATTTCTCCAATATTATCTCATATAAATTTCTATTGTTGCAATCTATATTTGTTCAAAGTTAGAATTATATTTCTTCTAATCATAGAGACACTTAAATAATTAAACAGTTAATAAATTAAAAACTATCTAAACAATAATTACTTCATGTCAACCGAATTTGACCTTTGTTTTGAAGTACTTAAAAATACTTATTGTTACAGGCACCTTGCCTTTACGGGTAAGTTGTGAACCTCCTCTTCGGAGAGGATAACATCAAGCATCTCAACCATGAGGAGATCATAGTTATCACTTCCAAAGACAACAAGTTCGATCCTACTGCCTTGATCTCTGATAATGACTCGGAGAAAGTTGTCCAAGGCTGGAGGAAGATCGTCAAATGGACCGGTCGCCAAGGCCGCACTCTCAAAATCACAACTGGAGAAGGTCGTATGTTCAAGGAGGGAAGTGAGGATGAGTCTGAGTCCGAGTCTAATGATATGTCTGAGTCAGAGTCTGTCTTGGGTCCTAACACTCCCAACTCCCTTGTCAAAATTCTCTTTCCATTGTTCTACGACAAGCTGGGGGTTGTCCTAGAGGTCGTACCCCCATCGACCAACAAAGTCCTTTTCCTACTGTTTTATCACAATCCAGAGGCTGTCCCAAAGTTCGCGTCAACTGTAGTTATCCCTACTCCCACGGAGGCTAGCAACCTGGGGCTTGTCCCTGGGGCCACCTCCTCTGTTGTGTCGCCTCTGACTCCCCACCGGATATCTGTCTTGTCCAGGCTTTTTGCTCATATTAACGTAATGAATGCTCAGTTTGCTTACGAATCGTCTCAATTTAACTGCAATGTGATTCAGAATGAACATGAGGAATTTGACTTGAACGATTATCCACCTCAACTAGCCAAAGACTTGAGAAACGCGAACTTAGAACACATATCATTGAGCACACCAAACCCATAAACGTAAGGACTGGCCAAACACCTCAAGAACTTAAGATAGACACCACCCTTGACCCCTCGTAAAGACAAGAATTCATAAAACGAATGTTAAGCATGCACGTTTTAACTAGCGAGAAATCGTCAAAGAAGAAGATGAATTCATTAATTCTTAAACAAGCTCATTTAATCATCCTAGGTGAAAATTCTTGTATGACCTAATTGAATGTTTAATTCATTAAAAAATCCATTCTACATATTTATTCTAGGTCAACTGACGATTTAATCAATTGAAACAACAAAACGATATAAACATCATTCATATACAATATAAATCGAATCAAACAAATGAACCATCTTATCATGTGAAATTAGGACTAATTCTTAAACCTATTCATGCTAAAAAAAACGAAAAAAAAAAACATAACATATGAAACAAATATCGGACATGATTGAAACTATAGCAACCAAACATGTGAACTATTCATGCGAATTAAAAAAAATCAATTTCATTAACATTGTCATAAATTCGAAAATCTCATGCCGTACTTACTGATATTCGATTTCATCCCAATTATTTCATAATCGGTTAAAACAAACTTAAACATGCTAATCAATGATTAAAATCTAATTATCAACATGATTTACATAACGACTAATTAAACAAAGATTTTATCATTCTAAAAACTTTTCACCATTTATTTTATAGATCTAACATCAAGCTCATAATTAATAAATTAAAACATTAATCTAATTGAATCATATGAAATCGTCTCAAATAAAACATTTTTATCAGAAAATGATCTAACTAAACATGTTAAAACATTAAACATGCTATTTACACAAGATTATTCAAATCCTAACAACAATTAAATCTGAACATAAACATCATTCATTATTCATAATTAACAATACGATACTAACAAACAATAATAATTAACGAAAACAATTGATAATTAAACAAACTAAAAAAACGATAAACCAAGAAGAAAAAGGAATTATTTGCACCCTCAACTTACATGTAAATTAGACATCACTCGGGATCCCGTATGCAAGCTTTGCTAGAAGGCACGTCGTCGATGATTTCAAACAAATCGATTTCCTAAACAAAAAAAAAATTCGAATTATCGAACTCAAAATTGACGATTTTTGCACTTCTTCCAGCGATTTTCAAACGACGATTGTGACTTCGTTTCTCGATGGATTTTCGTTTTAAAAGATGTTACGAAATTGTGAGACTCTAATTTTTCATATTATGACAAAAAAAAACAGAACAAAACAAACTTTTTGAAACAACAAAAAACTAACGAGAATAGGAGCAATCCAATACTCAAGAAAACACGAAAAAAACAGAGCAAATCGATGCTCTAATGTTTGTCTATTCTTTTGCATGAACCTTGTGATTTGTTTCTGGGTATGAGAGGAGTTCAGGGAGCTTTTTCACGTGGGGTTTGCTGATAAGTCATTAAACCACCAAATAATATTTATAACTCAACAAACAACTTAGTAAGTAGTAAGTAGACGTCGAACCCAAAGGACGGTCAAGTTATGCTTTTCTTCAATAAAGAGAGTGCTTAAAATAGTAACAAAGGTGTCACAATTTATTTGATTGGTAAGGTGAATAGAACAACTACAACTAATAATAACAAAAGTAAACAAATGAAATCAAGTATGTAAAATAGGGATGTAAACAAATAGAGAAAAGCAGTAGGATGTTATAGGATCATAGGGGTGATCAAATAGTAAATCCAAGTGTATGAGTCTAGGATTTGGTCAAGGTCATTGATAGATTAGGTACTTTCGATCTTGCAATCCATAGGTTGAGTCGGGTTAGCTTTTGGTGCATGGTCTAACATCTCCTAAGACTTTCGGTAAATGGTAGAGAATCATGCAAGGTTGTGAGTCAAGCATTTTATCAAACATAACATGTGAATTAATACTAGAACTATAACAACATGTTTAATCAACCAAGATGGACTCAATAAAACATGGATCTACCCTTTAATCAATCCCTTAACCCCTAATTAACTCTAGATAGAAGACTACTCACTCATTATCATGAAGTTCAAGCTAATAATGTTGTCAATCATCAAAACAAGATAAGATATGATGAACAAAGTAAAGTAATTAACAAGGATTAACAAGAAATTAAGTAAGATTAGAGAATTGTATCAACTTAAGGAGATTGGACAATAATAATGAAGAATAAATTAGAAGAAATCCTTTGATGAATGAAGAATTGTCACCTTCTTCAATTATGACCCAAGAATCCTTCAATTACAAGCTAAATCTAAGATTAATTGTGGAAATATTAAAGTGCAATTATGGAAAGATTACAATAACTAAATATGATTAAGTAAATTACTTCTTTAATGGTGTGTACTTTCCCTCATGGGGAATGGAGGGTATTTATACTAATACAATGTTTAGGGGCTAATTAGGTTGAGGCAAATGACCTAAACGAGGCGTTGATTGAGTACCTTGCCCGACCTCTTTGGCGCTCGCCCGGGCTAGGCTGAGTTTGGGTGAGCCCTGCCTGAGAACTCACTCGGGTTCTCTGATGCTCGCCCGGGTTCTCCGTATGCTCGCCCGAGTTCTCAAGCCAGCTCGTCCGAGCACTGCTGCATCATTGCCTTCTTTGTAATTGCTGCTCCATGTGCCGTGGGGATCACCCTAGGCCGTAGGGCTTGCTCATCTTTACCTCCAATCCTTTATATAGGTCTTTGGTTTTCATCCCCTCTTCATGCTTTGTCATTAGTACCATCAATTTTAGCTCTTAAATGCTCCGTTTAAGCTCGGTTTCCGCTCATTTTGCTTCCTTTCCTACAAATGGGCTAGAAACTCATAGAAAAAAAATAGGAAGCTAAAGACGCTGAAATGGCCCTAATAAGTACGATTAAGCATGCTAAATGTGGTTCGTTAAGGGATTAAAAGTGCGCTTTTCATGGCCACATCAAATATCCTCAAACCGAACCTTTACTTATTCCGAGTAAAGAGGTGACTCAAACCAAGACCCTTATCTAAACTAAACTAATTAGCATATCCTATGTGAGACGATTAGCGGGTATCACTCTACCCCTTCAACTCACAACAAGACATCCATGAAGTAGAATGCTTTCTTGCAAGGCATGGTGGGGCTTGCCAAAATGGTGATGCATCCTATAAGTAGCATATGAACAAATCAAAGGATGCATCTACAAAAGGAATAGCCACTTTCCTCATCTAAGTAGCATAAATAAACTAAAAGAGAAGAAATTTAAGAGTGCACATTCCATCATATATACTAGTTCTCCAAGCCACTAAGTCTAAGATGATACAAACAAGCCACCTCCAAGTGGTGTTAAACTAGGCTACCTTCGTCAACAATCACTAAATGCTTTTGTCAAGAGAGATCGGATGAAATGGAAGGATGATCTTTATGATGTTAATACCATATGACACGGGAAGTCTAGGATTCTCTACATAAGTAAAGGTTAAGGATCATCCATTGCCCAACAAGGTGGCATAACAAAAGGTTTTTGGTAATGAAGTGCTCAAGTCATTAAACAAAAGTGGATTTGATTAGCATTCAAAATTTGACCTCATTCAATTTTCACATTTCAAAATTTAAGATGCGGTTTGTCCTACGCATGCTAGTGTCCTTTGCTTTTGCCAATCGCTTATTAGGCAACCGGTTAACCTCTAGACAATAGTTTTTCGGGGTGATAGTCACTCTTTTCTTTTGTCACGAACGAATTCATGACCATTATGGGGGCCCAATTCATTGGATCCCCTCCAAAGACATTGGAGTGGTACACCTTCATCAAAAACAACTCACTTTGTGACATTTCGACATTTCAATACAATTTGAGGTTTCCTTGACAATTAAAACGAATCCACAACACAAAACTTTGAAATGTGCACTTCAAACTTATTCATGGAAAGTATTTTTTGGATAGCCAAACCAAGTCCTCACTAAATCATAGGGTTGGATTAGGTGACTCGCATGCAAACCTTGACTAGGCCTTAGCTCATGGGACAAAAGATACTAGTATGACACAACCTAGGGTGTCTTGAATGTATTATATTACACAAAGCCGCAAGGAGAAAAGGTATCTCTGAGGGCCTTATATACACTTGTCAAGCTTCCCAAATAGGCATTTTACAAAGAAATTTTTAAATGCAACTACATGACATGATGCAATCCTACAAATATATAAGTCTAATGCATATGCAACTAACAAACTACGTGTTAAGCAATATAATGCAACTCCTAACATCACATAGTACCAAACCGCAATATCAAAAAATGAGCCACATTGTCATTAACATAAAAGTAAGGACAAAAGAGATTAGAACGACCATACCATGCGGTTCTTCGTATATCCCTTAAGGACGTCTTCAATATGGCGTAGTCCTTATGTGAAAAGAGTAACGAACATACAAGTATATACAAATCTAGATTATCAAAGTAAAGAACATGTTTTTGGATTTTTTTTTCGAAAAATAAAAACTTGTTTTTGAAAATTTTTCAAATTTTTATGGGTTTTTGAATGTAAATTTTCATCCCCACACTTATTTTGGACATTGTATTATCCTCAATGTACAAGTAGGGATAGGACAAAGAGAGTGTAAATGCAAGATGCAATGCATGATATGCATGAATGCATGTTCTATCTAAATGCAATTATATGACATATATAACAAGTGATGCAATCGACACTAAGCTAAGTAATGCATGCTTTCTATTGTTCGGAGAGCTAATTTAGATTAATTCGGGTTGCTTGTGCTCAAAATTACCCAAACCAGTTAAGGTAAAGGGAGGGAAGTTTGGCAACAAGTCCATGCATGCATATGCAAAATTGTCTATTTGGATTTTCCTTTTTAAGAGCATATAAATGTCAACACCTTGATGTTGCTAAGGTGGACAGTCCCTTAATGTTGCTAGGATAATTACCAAAGAAAATACAAATAGATAATATGAATATAACAATAATTAAACTAAACTAAGATGCAAGTCAAGTAATACATGAAAGAAGAGATAAAAAAGGAAACATACAAAGAACATGGTATGGATGCTATGTGAGTCATCTCCCCTTAAGTGTTTGCCCTCCTTCTCCCTCAATCTTCTTCAATATCATCCTCATCATCAGAGTCATCATTGTTGCTTTTGCCCTCATTTTCGGCGACATTAGAAGTTCCCAAATCATCAAACTCATCATCCCCACTTTCTTCATTGATTTCTATCAAATCATCACCACTCACCATGATAGCGTCTTCACCAACCTCATCATTCGTCCTCTCATTCCACTTTCACTAACCACCTCATTATCTTTTGAAGTGTAAACGTCCGGGAAGAAAGCTTTGTAATCCATCCAATCCGGTAATGGCTCGTTAGGGTCAAGTAGGCCTTGTTTGGTCATGTGGTAGAGTGATGGATGTGACACCCCGCTATTTTACGACACTTAATTAACATGCGGAAGCGAATTAAACAAGCGGAAATACGGTATTTTTAAAACCTTTTT
>VHZZ01010367.1:20072-37141 GCA_009801015.1 Silene noctiflora | reverse complement strand
ATAATAAAAGCTAAAACGTTTTTAAACATTACTTATATACTTAAACTTTAGCCAATTATTTAGGAATCCGTGCAACGCACGGGCAACACACTAGTGTATATTAATTCTTTTAATGCTGATTGTTTTTGTTACTCATACCATCTCAAGGATACCCCTAAAAAAAAATATCAAAACTTTTGAATTGTTGACTCCGATTTTCAAGTAGAGAGAATTAGAGATAAAAGGAGCTTTTTATATTTATAGAGAGAAGATAAAAAAAATTATTGGGAAAATTTATACTCTGGTAACATGTATGGTGGTGAAAAGCTGTTGCACCCACATACAAAGAGTGTCAATGTCAACTCTCTACGTCGCTGTGACATTTTTGATAACGGTACTTTACTATCTTCAACTCTGTATACATTTTCTTATTTGTAAAATACTCTTTATCTGTTACGGAGTAATTTCTCGGTCTTAATTATTTGTTTGCCTTGGATTAAAATACCACTTAAAAAGAATAAAAAGATAAACAAATGATTGAGATAGGGGGAGTATAAAATATGAATGCCTAACATTGTTTTAACGTTTAGGCGATGTAACATTTGTTTTGTCGTTGATGGTAATTTACGTCCTTGGCAGTAATTAAAAAGACACTGGTGATGAGATTTACGTTATTGTACTTAAGGATAATGCATTCATTCATGTTAGTCATGTATTTCTTGTTGTTTGATTTATATTTAAGTATTTTCATTTATCTTGGATTGTCATTATGCCAATTTTCAAAGATAAAAAATCAAACTGATGATCAATTGTCGAGTATGTTCAATTGGGCAGAACATAAGAACAATTTCGCATCTAATAACTTTTTCTATTAGTTGGATTAGTCAATTCTGTTGAAATTTGTTACCTTGATTGTGTGCTTAAGTTTAGGACATTATAAGTAGAAAATCGTTGGATTTTTGAGTTGATTTTGGCTAAGTCAATCATGCTCCCATTATATTTTATTAATGGGTTTGTGACGCACTCCCCTTGTCAGATTTTTCCTTCATTAGGTTCAAGTAGAGTATCATTTTAAAGCCTATAATACAGTCTTAAGTTCATGGCCCATTTTAATTTTTTTTTTTTTTTTTCTTTTCTTTTATCTCCTGATCACATCTCCACGGACTATAATATACGGAGTACTTCTTATCTTAGATTTGTTTTGACGAATATCAACATTAGCAATTTAGCATCCACGTCTAACAGTCTTGAGTATGTTACCAGTAGAACCTCTTACCAAGTTTAGTCACAAAACTCTACCAGAAATAAGCTAATTAAATGGAAGTATGACGTTTTTGGATTTGTGCTAAATGTGCAGGTTATCGGATATCATTGTTAAACATCCCTGACTGTCGGCCGAGTATTCAAAGTCGACGAATATGCTGCAGAATATCATCAAGATCATGTCACAAACAATTCATAAAAGCAAAAATTATTGTTAATAATAATAATCCTATCATACTTGAAAAGAAGCAGCTGGGTAGAAAAAGAGTGTTGAGGAGACTAAGTCGACCCTTCACATCTGAAGCTAGTTTCACAAATGACGACCACAAATTTTCAAGCTTCTTTAATCATATACCAAACCAACTAGACGTCTTTTACCGCTTTTCTCGTCCTCATACTATAATTGGCACTGTCAGTTCTTACACTTTACATGCATAATTTCCAACATTTGGGTTAAATTTTTTAATTTTTTCGACTTCTTCTTTGGTATTATTCATTTGCCCCCGCTGCAATTCTTTGTCTCCTAATTGCAAATCCTGGCTTCGCTACTGACCGACTGCCTTCCACCTTCCCTTATCTAGCAATTTTTAGTGACTTTATGCTTGGATAATGTTGTTTGTTATTATTGTTGTTTAGCCTCTCGCTTATGGTTTAACACAACTATTTGTATTTGCTGAACTTAAATTGTTTCGTGTGTCGTCTTACTTTCTAAGAAATTTATGCCTATTTTGCAGCTCATCGGTGTAACATCTGTTTCACTTCTTCCATTAGAGTCAATGTCGGATTTATCCCATAAGTTTTTTGTGGGATGGTTGAAGGTACAAGTCATCCATATCATAATTTAGCATTTGTTGATTAAATCCGAGCATCTTTTACTCATAATTCATCTAATCATTCTCTTTGATGTCACAGACATTGGTGCCTGCAATATTGATGAATATTTATGTTGTTGGATTGAATCAATTGTTTGATATAGAGATTGATAAGGTATTGTAACAATTTTTTTATGTTTTTTTATATAAACAAACAAAGCAATTACTATGACCTTGACTTAACATTTTTTAGTGTTACGTTTTTTTTTTTTTTTTTTTTTTTTTTTTTTAAGTTACAACTCTCACAATTACAAAAATTGGTGAATTACGGCAATGGTAGTTGCAGAACAACTCAAGCTCTCAACTATACTCCTTAGCTAATATCACTCACTCAATTATATGAACGATAAATTCACGCGGTATCCCTAAACTTTGTCATTCTGCACATGATACCCAACCTTTTAAGTTTGTGCACATGATATCTTTGAGATTTGATTTTCAAGCACGACGTACTCTCTTTATCGTTCTTAAATTTTCAATTGAGCCTAAATCGTAGACCGAAAATCAGAATTGACTAATTTTTCGAGATATATAAATTGATAAAACGAAAATGGTCATTCGAAAATTTAAGACCATGTTTATCCGTAGTTCCTGCAACCTTGCTTAGACCTAATTCTTGTATTAAAATAATAACATTTATTCTTTAACCTACCTAGAATCCCTAATTCCTATTTTTAGAGTTTTATCAAGCCCTATCTTAACCGTCTCATAAACTGTGAGAGGATCCTCTCTCCCATTTTGTGTCCCGTGCTACACTACTTACCTTCTAACACATCAACAAGTTTATATATTTGTTGCAATATTTTATTTTGCCATAAATGATGTGTCAAAAGGTAGGTGGAGTGACACACACAATGGGACACAAAAACGAGACAGATGATCCCCACTGCTCATACATAAACTACCCCACAAAAAAAAATATATATAATAAAAAGATTTTTTTCGAGGTTTGAAATTAGTATTTTAATTTAAATGTGAAAAGTTTAGAAACTTTGGAGTTTTTATCACCTTAATAATATTAATTTTAGAAGGTAGTAAATGAGAAAATAAATCATTACATTTGATACTCTGTAAAAGAGTTTCAAAGTATGTTAAATGTGGTCTTTATCCATAAAACATGAAAATTTATTAATATTAATGAAATTTTTACTTACTTTTAATATGTAAAATAAAATTTAACTTCGTTTCCACAAAACCAAAAGTTGTGCAAAATGAAAACTTCCATCTTTACCATTTACACGTGTATTGTTGCCATTTGCCCTGCAATCGGAGTTTTCCTACTTGGTTCTATCCGCTATGCACTACTGAGTACTGCACTACTACTGCCTATGCTCCATTCCTCCATTCCTAAATCTGTTCTATGCGTTCCTGCTAGGAACACAAAAAGGGTGAGATGGGCTGCGTTTATTTTTTCAACTTATTTTTATCTTTATTCAAAACCTAAACCTATCTAGCCCAGCTTATAAACACAGAGGATTGAAAATATAATTGATTTAAGATTTTCTTTAAAAAATTCCAATAAAATGTCAGTTGACTCAATTTTTTTCCAACTCGTAGATTATGGCGAGATAATCGTTTTAGAAAAAGAAATTGGCTGAGTTTTTTTATAGCGACAAAAAGGGTACATTGTGCATAAAAATCAAATAGGGAGGGTATGTTGTACACAAACTTAAAATATTGGGTATCATGTGTAAAGTGATAAAATTTAAGGGTATCACGTGAATTTTGCGTTATAGAATAATATATAGATTGATATTATGGTAAACAGTCTAGTGCATTTTGGATAGCGTAAGTAATTTACTCTTTGTCAACAATGTCATGTATCATTTCAGAGTTTCGCTATTGGATTTGCGTCTCAATCTCCACCATTGATTATGGCCCTTCTTATATGTTTTTTCCTTGGAAGTGCGTATTCAGTAGATGTAAGTTTATACTTATACAATACTCTATATTTTACATCATATGCCGTTTAAGTTATTAAGTCATATCGACAATGAGGGGAAAAAATACAAATTGGTTACAAATGGTAATATGACAGATTTGGGGTTAATAAGACAATGGTATTATTAGTAACCAGCTGTTACACTTTCTGAAGATTAAGGTGGTTGTTAATCTAATCGTGAGTTCAACTTTACGAATTCGCAGCTTCCATTACTAAGATGGAAAAAACAACCATTTCTTGCAGCGTCCTGCATTGTTATTGTGAGGGCTATGACATTACAAGTTGCTTTCTTTATTCACGTCCAGGTATGACCATGTGGACAACTTCTATTTGAAGATTTTCATTCTATGTGAATGCATGAAAAACAGAGATTGCAGAGTAATATTCTTAAGCTTGTGTCATGGAAAGCGGCTGCTATTTTGATTGATAATATTTTTGTGTGTGGTTCTCATCACATTGTACATTTACTTATATAGTAGAGGCCACACATAATCCTAGGTTACATTCTTAGCAAGCAAACAAAATAGCAAAAGACAGCTCATTCCTTTTCAGGTTTTACCAACTCCTTTGTCAGCATGTGGAGTATTTGTTCTCCCATATTTGAGAGCATCAGCATAGGATAGTGGTCCCTAGGCCTTCCTCAATTCCATGTTTTGGGCCTTCCTTTTACACTCTCCCTCAAGATGAGAGTGTGAATCTTTCATCACTCCCATCTTGGTGAGCAAGTGATTGTGTTGTTTGACAGTAAGTTGTTTAGTCAGAATGTCAGCCACCTGGTTTTTGGAAGAGACATAGGTTGGCTGAACCACGCCATTTGCAACTTTCTCCCTGATAAAGTGGCAATCAATTTCTATGTGTTTTGTTCGCTCATGGAGAACTGGATTGACTGCTATCGCAATAGCAGCTTGGTTGTCACACTTTAGAGCAGCAGAAATTTAGCTTTCTCAAGCCTAAGTCTTTCAGCAGGGTCATCAACCAAGTCACTTCACATGTAGTCAAGGCCATTGCCCTATATTCTGCTTCAGCAGATGACCTAGCCACTACAGTCTGCTTTTTGGACTTCAAAGACACTGGTGATTGACCTAGCAGAATGCAAAAACCGGTTGTAGATCTTCTTGTTGAGGGACAGGACGCCCAATCTGAATCACAATAGGCTGTCAAAGTAGTAGAGGTGCCATTAGCAAACAGTATGCCTTGACCTGGTGCGTTCTTGAGATATCTCAGCACCCTTTTTGCAGCTTGATGGTGATCAGATGTGGGACAATGCATAAATTGACTCAACAATTGTACAGAGAAGGCAATATCAGGTCTTGTTATGGTCAAATAAATGAGTTTGCCTATGAGCCTTCTGTATATATCAGGATTAGGTAGAGGAGTTCCTTTATCAGGATACAACTTGCAGTGACTCTCAATGGGCACCTTTAGAGGCCTTTGCTTTTCAATCCCAAATTCCCTCAACATATCCATAACATATTTCTTCTGTGACACAAATATCCCTTGGTTAGTTCTGTTCACTTCCAAACCAAGGAAATAAGAAAGACACCCTAGATCTTTCATGTGAAAATTAGAGTTCAGTTTCTCCTTGAGCTTGTTTATTTCTGTCATATTGTTTCCACCTATCACCATATCATCAACATACACCAACACAATTGTGATAGTTTCATTATGATCTTTGCCAAACAAAGAATGATCAGCTTGAGATTTTGAAAAACCATAGTGAAGTAAAGCAGAGGACAGTTTAGCAAACCATTGCCTTGATGTCTGTTTTAGACCATACAAGGATTTTCTCAGTTTGCACACTTGAGTTTGATCAGTCTTTGCATTGAACCAACTTCCTGTCACTCTACTTCCCATTCCTATATAGCCAAGGGGCATCTGCATGTAGACTTCCTCCTCAAGATCCCCATGGAGAAAGGCATTGCTAACATCCATTTGCCAAAGGTGTCAGTTTTTCATGGCAGCCACAACAAGCAATGCTCTTACTGTGGTCATTTTGGCCACAGGAGCAAATGTCTCCATGTAGTCCAAGCCATATCTTTGCCTGCATCCTTGTATCACAAGTCTTGCCTTATGTCTTTCCAGAGAACCATCAGGTTTATACTTATTCTTGTATATCCATTTACACCCTATGGCCTTCCTTCCCGAAGGTAGGGTAGTCACTTCCCATGTTCTATTTGATTCAAGAGTATTTAATTCATGATTCATGGCAGTTAGCCATTCTTCTTTCTTTACAGCTTGCTAGAAATTGGATGGCTCTTCACTACTCATTATGTGCTGCACCATATTTGCAAATGACTGAGTAATATTAGCTTTACTGACACTGGCTGCATGTGTCACATCTTCTTTATTATTCTTTCCTCTTAAGTTAACCACAAAATCTTTCATCCAATCAGGTTGCCTTCTTGGCCTGTCAGACCTCCTATGACCACCTTGTTCAATCACCGATTCATTTTGGGCCTCCCTGTGTTCCCTTACTTGCTCAACAGATGGAGAACCAGTTCCTTCTGCTAATGAAGTGTTAGTGTAAACAATTGGTGCAGGGACTAAGTCAGAACAAATGACTTCCCTTCCATCTTCCTACTCAGGCATTTGAATGGGATAAGGTGTCATCAGAGAAGTACTACATGTGGGATTGTAAGGAAACAAATGTTCATAGAAGGTGACATCTCTAGTCACAAACCTTCTCTTGGTTTGCAAATCCTCAACTATATATCCTTTTTGGAGTTGAGGGTATCCCAGGAACACACATGGGATGCCCCTGGCCTGAAACTTGTCTTTGTGTCTATCAGGGTTGTATGTCATTCCAAGACACCCAAAGGCTCTTAAAGAATTGTAGTCTGGCAGTTTGTGGAACAGGATTTCATAAGGAGTTTTGTTCTTGATAACAGGAGAAGGCAACCTGTTAATCAAGTAGGCTGCTGTCTTCACACAATCACCCCAGTAAGCCAAAAGTAGCTCAGCTTGGAACCTCAAGGCTCTACTAATTTCTAACAAGTGCCTATGCTTCCTTTCAACAATGCCATTCTGCTGAGGTCTGTCGACTATACTAGTTTGATGAACTATGCCATTTGCAGTAAAGAATTCTACGCACCATTGATCATCAAACTCAAGGGCATTATCAGATCTTATAACTTTGATTTTAGAATTAAAATGAGTTTTAGCAAATTCATAAAGCTGTCTCAAGTGATCATAAGCCCCCGACTTTCTTTTCATCAAATAAACCCATGTTGCTCTTGAGCAATCATCAACAAGAGTTAGAAAATACTTATACTTGCCCTTGTAAAGGACTCTATAAGGACCCCATGTGTCCATGTGGATCATGTAAAAGGGGCGTGCAGAGATGGATTGACTAACAGGAAAATGAGACTTAGTGAGCTTAGCCATGGGACAACAAAGACATAATTGCTTTTGAGCCTCTTTAGCTGACAATTTTAAAGAAGAGATGTGCTCTAATTTAGAAAATGGAGCATGTCCAAGTCTATTATGCCATAAACAGAAAGGATCAACACTAGCATTCATAAAAGAGATATTGTCATTACAGTAATTTCTTTGATGCAATGGCTTCAGACACAGATTGTTTTTGTGAGACTCTAGGTAGTACAATCCATCTACTGCCCGTCCTCTTCCTTTGACCTCATGGGTGATACAATCCTGCACATCACAGTGAGTGTCATAGAACTTAACATAGCAGTTATTATCCTTAGCCATCTTCTAAATGGACACCAGATTGTGTTTAAAATCTGGTACAAACATGGCATTGATCAACTTGAGGCCAATTTTTCAATGCCATATCACCCATATGAGTGACACAGGATATCTCTCCATTTGGGAGATTAACTTTAAGCCTTTTGGCAAGGGTTTTAACATTTTTCAGTCTACTCAAGTCAATGATCATATGATCACTTGCTCCTGAGTCAAGGATCCACTTGTTCTTGCTCACTACAACATTGTGACATGAAAGAATACCTGCAAAATTGCACTCCAACTCCTCATCAGTGTCATTTCCTGACTTCATTCCACTTTTGTGTCCAGGTACATACTTCAGTAGACTCTCCAATTGCTGGTTTGTTGCAGCTAAAGCTGCTGCCAGTTCTGCATTACTTGGTTCAGCTTGAACATTTCCAGCCATCTTTTTGTTAAAGCCACTGTTGTAACCACCACTGTTATAACTACTACCATTCTGATTCCCTCCATATCCAGGAGTGTAATTGTTTCCAGAACCACTCTGATTTCCTCCATAGCCAGAAGTGTAATTGTTTCTTCCTCTACCTCTATAGGCTCCTCTATTTCCTCTGAAGTTTCCTTGGTTTCTGCCTGAGACAGATTCTCCTCTTCTTGGTTTCTGATTACCAGGACCATACCAGCATTTCTCACTCGTGTGGTTGCTCAGACCACAGTGTTTGCACTTAACCTCCAATTGCTCCCCCTTAACAGCAAGAGCAGATGCTTCAACCCCAGTCTTCACGGTAAACTCAATGTTGTGTTGTTAGGCCTCCTCTTGAACCATGATAGACATGGCATCATCCACACTTGGCAGGGGTGACATAAGAAGTATTGCACTCCTCTGTGTCCCAAAGTTTTTGTCCAAACCATTCAAGAACTGAAATAGTCTTGCCTCCTTTTTGTGCTTTTGCAGAGCATCCAAAAAGGCACTTATCTCCTCAGTAATAACAGTAATAACATGGTAATCATTCAAATTTTCCAACTCATCCCATACAGTTCTCAACTGGATGTAGTAATCTGTCACATGCTTTCCATTTTGCCTACACTTATATGTATCTTTGTTCAGTTTATACTTCCTAGCCCCATTGCTCACCAAGTACCTTCCTTTCAGGAGTTTCCAGATCTCTTTCGCAGATTGAGTGTACAAAATGGCCATTTTGATAGGTTCACTCACATTCTGCAAGATCCACGAGATAATCAAGCTGTTTGCTGACATCCAAGCCTCTATCCTGACATTATCCCTTTTGGGTTTTTCCACAGCCCCTGTAACGAATCCCAGTTTTCTTTTGCTGGATAAAGCCAACTCCTTTCCTCTTTTCCAGGGTATATAATTCTTTACTCCAGTGAGGATGGGTGTGATTTTCAGAGTACTACTAACATCATTGGGGTGACAATACAAGGGGCCTGTGACATCTATGGTCGTAACAGTGGTCTCACCAACACCAGACATACTACCAGACAAAAAGAAGGATTGGAACACCAATAAAATAGAGGCAGGCGGACTAACCACAACAACAACTAGAAAGAAAAGATTGTAACTTTGATAATCTATTTCATAAGAATAACGAAAAAAAAAGAATTAATGAAGAGACTTACTAAATCTATTTATAGATATGAACCAAGTATACAGAAGCCAGAGCACAAGGCTCATGACTCTGATACCATGAAGATTTTCATTCTATGTGAATGCATGAAAAACAGAGATTGCTGAGTAATATTCTTAAGCTTGTGTCATGGAAAGCGGCTGCTATTTTGATTGATAATATTTTGTGTGTGGTTCTCATCACATTGTACATTTACTTATATAGTAGAGGCCACACATAACCCTAGGTTACATTCTTAGCAAGCAAACAAAATAGCAAAAGATAGCTAATTCCTTTTCAGGTTTTACCAACTCCTTTGTCAGCATGTGGAGTATTTGTTCTCCCATATTTGAGAGCATCAGCATAGGATAGTAGTCCCTGGGCCTTCCTCAATTCCATGTTTTGGGCCTTCCTTTTACACTATTTCAACACACAATATAAACTATCACCCTTCTTCTTGAATGCCATATACAGAAATTTATCCTACTAGTTTATCGATATCGGAATAATACAGAAGATACTTGGTTTATGTTTAGATTGTGAAATACTATATATTCGTTACTATGTGCTTCGTTAGACCAAAAAAAAATATGCTTTATTATTGTAATTGGTGGAAACACGAATGAATAGCGCAACTTCCATTTTATGTATTATTTCTCCTCTCTTAATTCCATTAACTATAATTGTGTATCATTTAAAAAGAAATTGTTTATCTATCAGTATAACCTTGGATGCACCACAGTCATTTTGGATTGATAATTATGTTGTCAAACTAGAATTATATATCATATATTTGTTTTCCATGTGCAGAGATATGTGCTAGGAAGAGCAATTACGTTGACTAAGCCAGTTATAATTGCCACATCTTTTATGTGTTTCTTTGTCACAGTAATAGCACTCTTTAAGGTATCCTATTTACTCTGTATATTATACCTTGAATAACTACATATTGCTAAATAAAATAGGGCATGTCTTATTTACTTTGTTATGTATTGACATTACTTTTACAACAGGACATACCTGATATTGATGGCGATAGACATTTTGGCATCCAATCTTTCAGTGTTAGTTTGGGGAAAGAAAAGGTACGTATGTCCAATTTATCTATTTTATCATTTATTACATTTGGGTTTGTAGGGAATTGAAGTACCTATCGATTCTGTCTTAATAGCAGACTAGTAGAGCAATACGGCTCAAATTTATCGTGGAACTATCACAAAACCGATTCTACGGCCGTATATAAATTTCGATATTGAAATTTGAACTGTCAAATGAAGTGGTTGTTATAAAACACATCAACAAGGATTATTTCATAAGAATAATCCAAACAATAAACGCCCTTATTCTATTGCTCCAAACTCCAACTTAACCCAATTTAATCCCTCATATCCCCCACCCTTCCCCAATCGGACTTAACTAATTTTTTTAATGGCTATATCAGATATCTTATATACCTTCTTTACATAACCCTCAAGTAATCCATTGTCTTTTTTTTTTGTTTACTTATCTCCTTCCTAAATTACCTGATATAGCCGGTTAAAAAATTAACTAAATCTGATTTGGGAAGGGATAGGATATGAGGGATTAATTTGGGTTATATTGAAGTTTGGAGTAATATAAGAAGGTCATCCATAGTTTGGATTATTCCTATGAAATAATCCTTAAAACAATGGTATTTGTTATTAAGGTAGTGATAATGGGGTTAATGGGGCTATAAAGGCCATATTCTTGGATTTAAAGTCACTCTCTTTAAGTTCAGCTCAGTTCCTATAAGTTAAGTTAAGTTAAGTTAAGTTAAATTAAAGTAGTGAGGGCATAGACATATGAGGTGGTGAACGAGGTGGTGGGGAATCAAGGTCTCACCCGCTTTCAAGTCATCAAGGTCGAGGGTGAATTCATGGGGGAAAGTATAGTACTTGGCCGGAGGACTAGGTGGTCTTACTTCCGCTACGTGCGCAATGTCGGGTAACCTACCCTTCGCGAGTAGTCTTATGTACTCATTCCCTTCTACTTTCCAAGCATGACCTCCACTCCCCACTTCCGCGAGCCAATCAACCCCAGATCGCATGTAGGTTATGTCAAAGTATGGCACTCTAATCCATGGTCAACATTCAATCAGCCTCCCTAGGTTCATAACCCAACAATCCCTTAGCCAAACGGGTCACGATGACACCACAATCTAGGGAACACTTGTCCTATATGGACAATCTCTCAAGGGCAAGACACACCATAGACACAACATTGAAGTAGAAGTGCTCCTCACGATAAAGGTTTAAATAAGAACTCAAAAGCAAGACCTCCGTGGAGTTCACTCTACTCACATCCTTTCTCCCGTAGAGGAGTTGGCTAAAGAGGCGCAAGGTGATCCTCAACACCGTGTGCTCTACATCATTGACTTTCATGTTGCTCACCAAGGTACCCTCATTCCCCGTATATAGATCAAAGAATTTGGTAGCACTCATCCCCTTCTCCACCTTTTCAAAGTGGAACTCGACCCTCTTATCAATCCCCAAGCAAGTTGCAAGTACATCACATGTTATCATGAAAGGGGTATTCTTAAGCCTAAACTTTACTACATGGTGTTTCTCATTATAGACATAAGAGCTCAAAAATTCTAAGGTGAGGTTGCGGTAAGACACCTCTTCCAAATTGTACAATCCCTCCATCCTGAGAATCTCAAAAATTTCACTCACCTTTTCCTCTATCCCTAGTTCCCTTAAGGCACTCTTTGATACACATCGAGTTGGGGCCATCCGTCTCTCGGCTAGGATGAAGAAGTTCTCCCTATGATTCTCACTTTCAAACAAAATAACCTGAAATCCCGGAACGGTGATAGCGGGTGGGGCTACTGGTTCTTGTCAGGGTTGTGCGGATCGGCTGTTACTCGTGTTCTTTGGCATGCTACAAAAGGATTTCCAAACAAGGCATAAGACATATAGAGGATAAAAATCAAATATAGCTTGGAAGTGAATGAAAACTTCAAACATTCTCAATTAGGTAACTCAACAACTTAAATAGATATGACATGGCTCCCTCCAAATGTAAACAAATGAAAATCAAACTAAAAGGGAAAAAGTTATACCAACAACAAGGGAAAGATTGAGTCTTTGATTAATAAATGAAGAAATCCTTGAATATCTTTTATTACAAACCAATAACCAAATATAAACTATTGAATGCTTGCTAATTAACTAAGTAATTAAGGCTTTAATTAAGGAATGATTAAGGAAATGATTAAGGAAAGTTGCATAAAAATAGGCTAAGTTCAAATATCTAGGGTTGTGTTTAAGAGAGGATTTACAATGGGGTATTTATAGTATCCCATTGTATTAAGCCCAAAGAGGAGAAGAAGCCCAAAATCCCGTGTAAAGTGGCCCCCTGCCGGTTGACCGGTCGTCGGCTCGCCTGCCGGCGCCGTGAAATCTTCAATTTGAGCCAAAAAATAAACAATGAGTGCCCCTGCCGGTGGACCGGCTGCCAGCCTCCCGGCTGGGGACACAGCCTAATTCTCCATTCTTCAAGTTTCATCATTTGGCTGGGCTCTCTGTCGTTTGACCGGCTGCCGGTTAGCCTACCGGGAGCGTGAGTTTTCCAATTTGAACTTCAATTAACTTGGAATTTGGGGGATGTTCTCCCCTGCCGGTGGACCGACTGCCGGTCTGCCCGCGGGGAAGCCTTCTTGCTTGGTTTCCTCTAATCTTCCCTCAGCTGAAGTCCTATGCCGGTGGCCCGGCTGCTGGCCTGCCGGCAGGGGACTACTTCAGCACTTTTTTTCTCCTTTTTCTTTCTTTCTTCTTCCAAAACCGCTTTACTTGCTCCCAATTTATTGTTTCCGTCTCAATTCCTGCAAGACGCGATAAAACTCATAGAACGAGAATTTTGGGATACAAATGCAACTAAAGGTCGTAAGACTGCGCCAAAACGGGTCAAATAAAGAAAGGGAAAATGACTAAATAAGCATAAATCACGGGTGATCCTCCTTCTTATCCAATTAAATTATCCAGTTAATGATCCAATTACTAATACTCAGATGAGTATCATAGTGAGTCCTAATGGCTAGCGGGGAGGAAGCCCATAGTCTACTACTAATTTCGCAATCCCTAAAGAGGTGTTCAAGTGATTCAACCACCTCCTTATCAGAGTAAAACTTACGGTAAGGGTTAATATTGATATTCCTAACTAGGAACTCTTTGCCCACGGAAAGAGAGTTTGAGAGAATTCTCTACACAATAATTTTCCAAACTTGGAAGCCAGGGAGCCTCCAGAGCCTTGTCTTATGGAAATTTGCACAACAATAAGAATCCATCCTCGATTTGTCTTTGTCCGACCTATTCTATCCAAGTGACATTTAATAGTAATACAATAACCGCTTTTCACCATGTAAGCACAAGAGGATGAGTGTCTAAAAGAAAAAAAGAACAAAAAAAAAAAAAAACAGAGACGCAAGTCTGAGATGGTCAAATAGGGGTAGCGAGCATCTTTATACACCAATCCTTTCGAAAGATGGCTTCAATGAGATCCACATTCCAGAATCCGTCTCCACGGATTAGGTTCATGGCTTTAAGATCATAGTAAATGAGAGTAAATAAGTCTAATAATATCTCCATCCTTGGCAAGATTGACCGGACCAACCCCGTGAGCCTAATTAAAGATCCACACATTACGGTCAGACATGAAATCCACCTTGTAACCGCAGTGAGAGGTAACGAATTCCGACCCTCATTTAAGACGCCTACAAACCCATGACATTGAACTCCCTTTTTTAACACCAATTTCAATGGAGGTGCTCTTGCTCAGGATCTTATTTCTAAAGACACGACAAAACACTGAAGAATTAGGGGAAATAATTTGTCACTGCGTGAGGTCTTTGGACTTTAGTGCCTGCCTTGGTAAGCAATCCATTGACCTCAAGGTTTTCAATTTGTAATTGCCACTTTAGAGCGTTATAGAAGGAGTTTGATTTTATGTATGTAGAAATAAAATTACACATGTATCAATAAGGAATTACAAAGAAATCACAGTTAAGCATTCCATTGTTTAAACATTGATATTTCGGTGTTGACGTTAGTCGGAGAGTCTAGTCGTCCCCCAAATTGGTTTTGTGGGAACAATATCGACACGTTGATCATCATACCTTTCTCAAAAAGGTTAGTCATATTTCCGATAGTCGAAAATGGTTACTGACTTAAGATTCAGAGATTTAAGATTCATATGTATAACTTGAATATTCAGGTCTTCTGGTTGTGTATCAAGATGTTGCTTGTGGCATACGGATCTATCGTAGCTCTAGGGGCAGCTTCTCCATCCTCACTTACCAACACTATAACTGTATGTTTCATTTCCTTTGTAACGACTATATGGTTATGTTCCATATGTCTATTAGGTGCTAAATGTGCCTGTATATTGCATAGATCCTTGGGCACTCTATATTAGCTTTGATATTGTGGGTTCGAGCTCAATACGTCGACCTCAACGACAATGTTTCAATTACATCCTTCTATATGTTCATTTGGAAGGTAATTTCATCGATTTTTAATTTCGAATTTGCACTCGTCATTATTTTTAAAATCTTTACATTATTAAAAGTACCGTCTTTAATATTCACGTGATTAATCTTTAATTCTTTTTGTGTGATACAGTTATTTTATGCAGAATACTTTTTGATCCCCTTCGTTCGTTGATTTATCTTACAAAATTAATTGCTTTGAGTAGTAACACTCTTAATTGCCTTGGTGATTTGTATAATTTGTTTTGCAATTTTTGACTAGTTATTTTAGAATTGTACATTTGATAGTGGTAAGTCGAAACCGTATTGTACCATGTTTTTGAATAGATACTTCATATTCATTGAAAAAAATCTTTGAACAACCACATCACCCTTGAGATTATGTAATACAGAGCACGTTCTTTGAAACAAAACTCATGGGCAAATCTAACGACACAACCTCGTCAATGTTTGAAGGAAGTACATCGACCCAATTATGTCTACCTACATAAAATGGTCGTACTTGACCAATCTCATGGGCAAATCTATTAAACAAACTTCTAATATAAGAAAACTCAACATCTTCAAAGCAAGAAAACAAAGAGTAAATATCATCGTAAATTACATACTTCCTCCATTCTTTTTTTTTTTTCTTCCCATCTATTTTATATATATGAGAAGCATTTTATTGAAGTGGGAAGAAAACAGAATAATGGAGGAAGTATATCGCTTTGGCCTCTTTTTTGTTTCCGCAGATCTTCAATCACGTTCAAACAATCGCTCTCAATCTCCACCTTTGCCAGCTCACAGTCAATCCCAATAGGATTGCTTCAGCCTCTAGCAACGATGGATCGCGATCTTCACACTCTTGCACCGTAACTACCCATCTCACCTTGCCCTCTTCGTCTCTACACACAACACCTAGGCCCATCCCACTCCCTTCTTTCTCCCAGCATCGACATTGATTTTGAGCCATCCAAAACGCGGCTTCCTCCACCCCCTACCCTCCTCCTCACGCACCACATCCACCCTTGACTCAATTCCCCTCATCTCGTTAATAAGCTCCCTCACCCTTCGCAATACCACCTCCACACTTCATCTCAAGATGGCTCAAATATGACCTTATTACGCATCTCCCATGTTAATTTTTAGATACACTATAACAAGCTTCTTTTATCGATCATATTGAAGGTTAATTGAGATTAAATTTGGCAAAAAATTGTCAATAAAGCGGAAAACAAGATTTATTTGCTGTCACATGCTGCATATGTTACGCATAGGTTTACATTTGTAGTGGATTTTGCTTTCTATACAAATTGATCTTGTTAAATCATGAAATTTTCTTCTTCTTCATATATTTTATTTGCTTCAGGTAAATTTCGACAAGTTATTATTTAGTAATTTTTCTGATACATTCTCAAATTATTGTATTATATAAGCAACTATATAACTAAAATCTTCACTATTTAATTTAACTATCTACTATAAATAATACGCATAATTAGATATATTAGTTACCTTATAATTTTAGGAATGCTCCATGCATATCTTTACATGATAGCCTGGAAATATGCATTTAACAAAAATGACAGATTTTTTTGTTATATTTTCAGCAACATCACCTTATAATATTGGTGGAATGTTAATTAAGTTAGGGTCGTACCTTGGGTTAAAGTTGTTAGACTTAATCTCAATATAGACCATAAACTTCATACTAAATTACTCGGTAAATACTAAACTAGCTTAGAACCCGTGCAAAATTGCACGGACATATATAAAAACTATATAGATAATTTGAAATTTTATTGTTATAAAATTATATTAGTTTGAATGTAGAATATCTTACACAAATTTACTTTCACTANTTATATTAGTTTGAATGTAGAATATCTTACACAAATTTACTTTCACTAAAGAATGGATTATTAAGCCATTTGTTTACCTGTTTTTTAAGGGTGTCTCATTCATTTATCTGTCTATTTCATTACAGGGTGTCTTGTTCATTTATTTACCGTTCTATATTAAGAAGGTTTTATCGATAATTTGAGCACCTAATTGCACTTTTGTCCACTTGGTCAATAATTAACTACAACAGATGATGTCCAATAATAAACTGGAACGGAGGATGTGTTGGAGATTGAATAATTTCAATCTGTTAGTTAGTTAGAAGTTAGTTAAAAATCAAGATAGTTGGTTACATAAGTCGGTTTATCAGGTCTATA
>VHZZ01010359.1:9091-19455 GCA_009801015.1 Silene noctiflora | reverse complement strand
AGTAAAGAACAAAGGAGAAATAATACCCAACTTATGAAGGAAATGAATCTAGGCAAACGAAGAACAAATTGAAATAAACCCGGAATACTTGCATACACTTGGAAGAATCCTTGAACAAATTACAAAGCTTTAAAATAAGAACTAAGTTTTCTCAAAATAAAACTGGAAAAGATAGATATTGTATATTGTATGTTTGATACTCGAAAACATAAGGTTATATAAAAAAATAGGAGGAAGACCAAAGGTTTCAGCCAGTTTGCAGCCACCCCGGTGGTCCGGGGTGAGCCACCCCAATCGGGGCCATAGCACTACTTCTCGGTTTCTTCAAGACTTCAACAAAAATCAATCTCGCAGCCTCCCCGGTGGTCCGGGGCAGCTCACCCCGACCGGGGTGGGAACATTCATGCTCGCATTTGTTATTTCTTTGTCAATTTTGATTTTGCGGCCACCCTTGTGGTCCGGGGTGAGTGCATGGAGTGGGAACGACGTCTTCAAACTTGAATCCTTGACTCGATAAGCAACCAAACTTCATTCTTTCGTTCCTCGGGTTACTTGAAATGTCCAAAACGCCCCTCCATGGCTTAGACTCGACTCTCCTAGCCTCGTGATCCGCGATGAATGCCAATTTGTTAGGAAAAAAACTGCTCCGTTTCCTACAAAAACATGATAATGCATGCAAGTCACCTAGAACACGGATTAGCTCGTAAATCACTTTATAAAAGTGCAAATGACATGAAAAAGTGAGCTGAAACGGGGATAAAAAGTATTTAAAAATACAACGCATTAGTCGATGACCCAGTTCCAAGCAATGTTCAAAAGTCGGGTCGATGACCCATTTCAACATTTTTGATTCCGGGCGAAGCCCATTTTCCTAAATGAAATGCGAACTCGGGGAAAGCCCATTTCTTCAAATGATCGGTTCGGAAACCCATTCCCAGTTCTAAGTAATATACAAAAGTCGGGTCAATGACCCATTTTCATTTCCAAAAGTGTTTTTTTCAAGATCGAGGATCATTTCTATTTTCAAAATATTATTCGGGTTGACGGCCCATATTCGAAGCTTTATTCGGGTCGATAACCCATTGGCATTTTCAAAAGTGTTATTTTCAAGATCGACAATCATATCCCTTTTCAAAATGTTATCCAGGTCGATGACCCATTTTTACTTCCAAAAATGCTACTTTCAAGATCGACGATCACTTCCATTTTCAAAATGAAATCCGGGTCGATGCCTATTTTCAAGACAGTGTTCGGGTCGATGGCCCATCTTTTTTTCAAAATGACAACTCTACTATCCAGGTCAATGTCCTATCCTTTTTCAAACGGTATTTGCAACCTGTGTCGATGACATTTTCATTACATGATTTATATATTTCATGATTTTCAACCAAGTTTGAGCAGGTACACTCTAACTGGGGGCTCTGTAACCATAGTCTCCAGAGATCTAGTATGCAAATGAATGGATGACATCCACCAAAGAATATGAAATGGAAGAATTCAATAGCTGAAAGCAAATGACAATAAAAAAGATGGCAGCCTCCTCTTGGAAAGCCCCATCCATTTGGGACGAAACAACAGAAATCTATGAGTCAGCAGAATGCCAAACTACGATGCGGGTTTGATTCCGTCATAAACGGATACGTAGGCGCCAGAGGATAAGGCTCAACCCACCATTAATGCAAGTCAATGAAAATGGATAGAGGCGTCCAAAACCGTGTTCAGGTATGATCTCTTCTTATGGCTGGCGAGCTTACATACGCAAGTCCAATGGACTATAAACGACCCACGGAATCCTCGGGTCATTAGACATGGGGTATACTTTGATTTTCACCCGTCCAAGCTCAGTCAAAGTGGGGGCTATGTAGATACCCGTATCTGTCAATACTCGCATTTATAGAAATCCCGTCAAACACCCGATGATGATAGGACAACATGTACTTCAAAGTTGGTCATATCGTTATTTGAGTTCGTTTTACGATGTAAAAGGGACGTTGTCGATGAAATGTTTCATTTTTAAAATGTTTTATTCGTTTATTTTAATTTAAATGATATTTAAATTAATTGTTTCAAATTCATTTTATTTATTTAATTTGAATTTATTTTTAAAATTTATTTTATTGAAACTAAAATATTTATTTTATTCAATTTGGAAATTTCATTGGAAAAATCGAATTTCGAAAGTTTTAAAAGCGAGTTGAAAACTCCATTAAACAAGCGTTTTAAAGCTCGATTTTAACTCGATTTTTAAGCCCGTTTTCTTTGCAAATTGGCACGAATTTCGAGTAGACTGACCCAATTACTTACCCAATCTATTGACCCAGGTTAGAACCCCCATAAACCCAGATCAAACTCATCCCAAACCATCCCCATCCAACACCCTTTAACCCGTGCTTACGCAGCCCTCAAACCCGACCCATTCGACACACCCAAACACTACCAATGACTCCCTTATCTAGCCCATCCATGCCACCCTGTCCAGCCTACATAATAACCCTTCCTTGGAACTATAACCATCAACCAAACCCATCCTAAACCGTGCTCAAAACAGCCCACTAAACACGCATAAACAGCCGCTCCATACTCTATTTTCCAGCCGTGTTTTCAAGTCCAATTCGAGCTCAATTCTTCCATTCTAAGCTTCCCCAGTTAACTACATTAACCCTAATACCTTTCTACTTAATGAAAATAATAAAACCCAATCCCAATCCCAATCCCTTGAAAACCGAGTCCAAACCTCATACAAACACAAACAGTCCAAAACCGAAACCCTACTTCAAACCCTATTTCTATCCTTATAAATACCCATATAATTCGACTATTAACGACCCTTAGCACTCATTAGAAACCATACATATCATTCATAGCATACACGTTCAAAAACCTAGCAAAAAACCCTATGGAAAGGTCGTGAGAGAGGCTCGAAAACAGAGGCAACAATTTCTGTTTTCGTGTTTCTGTCGTGATTTCTACATTATTTTTCGTGCTCAAATATTTTCAAACCTTATGATCTATTTATATATTCACAAAATTCATACTTCCTAGTTTCAATAACATATTTCAAATCTCGTTTTGGTTAAGAAACGAAGTCTTGGTGATCGTTTGAAGTTGGCTGCTCAACCGCTGCAATTCAAACATGTCAGTCGTGTTTTTCTATTTCAAATTCAATTGTTTTCGTCGACGAAGGGCCCTCGGGATAAAACCTCAAAATCGATTACTATCTAAGATATAGATCAACGATACATGTTAGTTGAGGGTGCCAAAATTCCTTCCTTTTCCCTTTTATTTTGTTTTTTTTATCATCTTTTTATTATGTACTTTATTTATCGTTTTTTTATCGTTTTATTTGTATTAATGAACGATGCTTGTTATTTTGTCGATATTGAATGAACGAGAATGAGATATGTATTAATTATGTGCCGATGGATGACCTATATTTGTGTGTGGATTTTTTTTTGTAAGATAGATCGTCTTATTGTTAATATAGTATTGCTTATCACATGTTTTAATTGTTTTAATCGCTAATTTAATTCGTTCTTGTTTGAGTTAGAATAATTTGAGCATGATATGATTAGATCTATGTTTAGGGTTGTTTTAATATGTTAAAATTTGCATCTTTAATTATTTAATCATGTTATTTGAATTTATTTAACATGTTTTATGTAATTAGCATGTTTTTTCAATTAATTGACATGTTTAGTCTAGTTATGAAATAATTAGATAAAAGATCGACTTATTTGCTAATTTCGTAATATGTCACGGTTTTAGGGTCCTATTAATGTGTTTAATTTGACTCATATGATTTGTTTCACATGTTTGTTTAATTAATTAGATTTATTAATTAGAATTGAATGAAATCTCATAAATTAGAATTGTTTGCGTCGGTGTATATTATGATATGTGTGCCGTGTGTATGTTGTGTGTATCACATGTACATTAGGCTAGAATTGGTCTAATTTTATGTATGTTTAATTTGTCTCGCATGTTAGAATTGCATGTTTGGTTTTATTTATTTTAATTAAGAATTAATTGAAATCTCTTAGCATCTTTAATCAATTTTCATGTTTTACTTCATAAGTTTATTTATGAGATGATTTAATATGTCATGATATGATTTAGGGGTTGTTTTAGACATTAATTTAGTCTCTTTATTTGTTTTAAGCATGTTTAGCTATTTATGAAATAATTAGTTTTATTATATGCTTAATTGTTCATCGCATGCTTTGTTTTATTGCATGTCACTTGAATGAAACCCGACTTGACTTAGATTAGGCCAAGTATGAGCCATGTGAGACCGTGAGGCCTCGGGAGTCGTATCCTAAGGGCACGATTTCCTTTTGTTTATTTTTACCTTTGTTTTCAAAACAATGGCTATTTGGCTATGTATCACATGCGAATATGCAATCATTATTTTAAACCCCAACATGTGAATGTCATTCTATGTCAATTTAATTCCCATTTAACTTGTCAAGTTATTTTAGCATGTCAATGTTCATTTAAACTATTCTAGTAAAAAGTAAACATCCAAAAGAAAGATTAGAGAATTCTTACTCTAGCGGCGCTGCAAAAATTGTTAGTTCATAACAATGAATATGATAAAGCTAATAAACAAACAAGCACACAATATTGCAAACGACCGAGCCAAACAAGCAAGACGGAAAACCGTGCCCTTAGGACATGATTCCCGAGGCCTCACGGTATCACGTGGGTCATACATAGCCTAATCAAGGTCAAGTCGGGTTTCATTCAAGTGACATGCGATAATTTAAAGCATGCGATAGACAATTAAGCATATAAACAAACTAAATAATTCATAAATAGTTAAACATGCTTAAGAAAAATAAGAGGGACTAAATTAATGTCTAAAATAGCCCCTAAATCATATMWTGACATATTAATTCATCTCATAAATAAACTTATCAAGTAAACTCATGAAAATTGATTAAACATGCTAGACGGTTTCAATTAATTCTTAATTAAAACAAATAGAACCAAACATGCAATTCTAACATATAAGACAGATTAAGCATACATAAAATTAGACCAATTATAGCCTAATGAACATGTGATACACACGACACACACACACGAGATACATATCAAAATAGACCGACGCAAACAATTCTAATTTACGCGATTTCATGCAATTCTAATTAATAAATCTAATTAATTAAACAAGCATGTGAAACAAATCATATAAGTCAAATTAAATACATTAATAAGACCATAACACCCAGATATGAGACATATTAGCAAATAAGTCGATCTTTTAATCTAAATATTTCATAACTCAATTAATCATGCTAAATAATTGAATAAACACGATAATTAAATAAAACATGTTAAACAAATCAAATAACATGATTGAATAATTAAATATACAAACTTTGACATATCAAAACAGCCCTAATCATAGATCTAATCATACCATGCTAAAATTATTCTAATTCAAGCAAGAACGAATTAAATTAACGATTAAAACAATTAAACACGTCATAAACAATACGATATTAACAATAAGACGATCTATCCTACAGAAAACAAATTGACACACGTAAAAATAGCCATCAATCGGCATACATAAAAATAATATCCCATTCTCCTTCATTCAATATTGAAAAAATAATAAAAACATGAATTAAATATGAACAAAACGATAAAAATGATAAATAATTAAAAACAATGAAAGAGATGAAATAGGAAGGAAATGGAAGGAATTTTTGCACCCTCAACTTACATGTATGGTTGATCAATATACTCGTTCGTAATCGATTGTAATGTTTTATCCCGAGGGGCCGTCGTCGACGAAAAGAATTGAATTTGAAAACTTGAAACACGAGTTTCACGTTCGAAATACCCGATATGAGCAGCCAACTTTGAATGCTCACCACGACTTCGTTTCTTAACGAAAACAAGATTTGAAAGATGTTCTAGGAACTAGAAAGTACGAATGTTTTGAAAGTTTAAGGCTTTGATGTTCTTTGTTAGAGAATAGGCACTAAAAACGAGGTACAAGACAAGGCAGAAACACGAAAAAGAATTTGTGCCTCTGTTTTCGTGCTTCTGTCGAGGCCTCTTCTAGGGTTTATTGATAGGTTTTTTTCATGTGTATGCTAAGTATGATGTGTGTACTTTCTAACCTCTTTAAGGGATAGAGTAGATGGGTATTTATAAGGGAAGAAACCGAATGGAAGTAAGGTTTGTTCAAGGGTTTTTGTTTTCGGGACTGTTTGTGTTTGGGTGTGGTTTGGACTCAGTTTTCAAGGGATTGTGATGGTTTTTTATTAGTTTTCTTAAGGGTAAAGTTATTATGGTTAATGTAGGTAAGTGGTGAAGCTTGGAATGGAATAATTGAGTTCGAATTGGACTTGAAAACACAGCTGGAAAACAGATTATGGAGTGGTTGTTTATGCGTCTTTAGGGGCTGTTTTGAGCACGGTTTAGGATGGGTTTGGGTGATGGTTATGGGGCCAAGCAAGGGTGGTTATGTGGGCTAGAGAGGAGTGGCTTGAATGGGCTAGATAAGGGAGTCATTGGTGGTGTTTGGGTGTGTCGAATGGGTCGAGTTTGAGGGCTGTGTAAACTCGGGTTAAAGGGTGTTGGATGTGGGCTGGTTTGGTATAAGTTTGGGCTGGTTATATGGGGGTTTGAACCTGGGTTGGGGATTTGGGTAAGTAATTGGGTCGATCTACTCGAAATTTGTGCCAAATCGCAAAGAAAACGAGCTTTAAAATCGAGTTAGAATAGAGCTTTAAATCGCTTGTTTATCGAGTTTTCAACTCGTTTCTTGAAACTTTTGAAATTCGATTTTTCAAATAAAATTTCTTAATTGAATAAAATAAATATTTTATTTTTAATAAAATAAATATTATAAACAAAGGAAATTCAAATTAAATAAATAAAATGAATTTGAAACGAATTAATTTAAATTTCATTTAAATTCAAACAAACGAATAAAACATTTAAAAATATCATTAATAAAATGTTTCATCGACAAAGTCCTTTTTACATCCCAAAACGAACTGCGATATGAACAACTTTGAAGTACATGTTGTCGTATCATCATCGGGTATTTGACGGGATTTCTATAAACGCCAGTATCGACAAATACGGGTATTTACAGAGCCCCACTTTGACTGAGCTTGGACGGGCGAAAGTCAAAGTATACCCCAATTCTAATGACCTGAGGATTCCGCGGGTCGTTTATAGTCCATTGGACTTGCGTTTATAGATCAGACCTGAAACACGATTTTGGACGCCTCTGCTTTCTCCGTTTCTACTTCATTACTTTGGTCTTCGACCTGTGGTTTTACCACTTTCATCAACTTGCATGAATGGTGGGTTGAGCCTTATCCTCAGGCGCCTACGTATTTGTTTATGACGAAATCAAACCCGCATCGTAGTTCGGCATTCTGCCTAGCCTGTAGGTTTTTGCTGTTTCGGCCCAAATAAATGGGCTTCCCAAAAGGAGGTTGCCATCTCTTTTGTCATTTGCTTTCAGCAATGGAATTCTTCTATTTGATATTCCTTAACGGATGTCATCCGTTCATTGGCATAATGGTCTCTGGATCCTACGGCTACAGAGCCCCCAGTTGGAGTGCACCTGCTCAAACTTTGTAGAAAATTCATGTAAGATATATAATATATAATGAAAATGTCATCGACACGGGTTAAAAAAATCATTTAAAAAGGGATAGGTCATCGACCTGGACATTGTTCTTGAAATGGGTGCATCGACCCGGATAACATGTTGGGTTTGAAAGTGATCATCGATCTTGAATTTGAAATTTGAAATTGATAATGGGTCATCGACCCGAATGACATTTTGAATTTGAAATGATCTTTGATCTTTGAAGTGGATATTTTGAAAATGATGATGGGTCATCGACCCGAATAACATTTTGAAATTCAAAGTGATCTTCGATCTTGAAAATGACATTTTGAAAATGATGATGGGTCATCGACCCGAATAACATTTTGAAATTGAAATGATCTTCTATCTTAAATTTGAATTTGAATTTTGAAAATGATGATGGGTCATCGACCCGAATAACATTTTGAAATTGAAAATGATCGTCGATCCTGAAAATTTTAAAAAAAGTTCGAGTGATCATCGATCTTGAACATGAACTTTGAAATGCCGGTTTTTGAAATGTGGGTGGGTAGACTCGACTTGCATTATGAGATGTGACGCAAGACCTATAATTATGACGGGGACCCAAAATTGAGGTGGGCATAGCCTGCTACCGTCAAACAAACGGAAAAATAAAATTTTGTAAATGTGTACGGGTTTTAACTCAAATGTTGACTGGCTGGGGGTAGAAATGTTAATTAGCCGTTCTGACTGCAAATGGATCAAATGACAGGGGACTGGCCGGATGACGCGCGTCCCGAGGCTCCTTAGTGGCCGGTTTTCATAAGTAAAGGGCCTCCTTTGATGAGATTCGCTTTCCTTACGTCTTTAACTCGAAGTTTCCTAAACCCGATAGAACTCCAAAATATTGAGTTTCCTAAAATCACAAGGAATCTCCAACTTTTTTCCTAAATAAGGAGGGGAAGACATGGAAAAGAGAAACACAATTCTCTATTCAACTTCTTTCTCTAAAAAAAATCTCTCTAGAAAAAATGAATTCCCTAGTAGGAACTATGAAGGGTTTGGCTAAATATTTCAAGGGGCGAGAAACCCAAGTCTTGATAGATGTTGGTATCTAACCAATACTTCCCTATGTTCAAATTATTCCTCAAACTGCCTTTCTAGATGAATGCTTGCGAAAGTAGGATCCAAATCACCATGTGTTTGTTTTTACCGAAGGGGAAATCTGCCCTCTTCCCGAAGAATTCACCATCTTAGGGGGGTGGAAAGTAACACAAGAGCCTGTTGTTCCTGATTTTACTGCTGATTGGGTAAGAGTATACTGTGAATACCTGGGCTTGCGAGCGTTGTGATTAAAAGAGAGCAAGTGGATTTAAATGCTCTATTTCACATCTTTTGAATTTGCAAACGATCATGCCATTGCCATTGTGTATCGTCAACGGGCCTTTGGCTTGATAATGTTACATATGTACTGCTTCGAGGGGTGTGTGGATATTGCAACAGGTCAAGGTCAAGCTCGTTTGATTAGAATCGTCGAACAAATGGAGAAGCATGCTAACCCAGCCCCGATCATTTTGGTCGAGACACTTAGGGGTTTGGATCTCCGTAAGATCAACCCGAACACACCTTTCATTGGATCAACCCGTCTTCTTCAGGTTTCTTATCTTTCTTTTTTTGTCTTTTCTTTTCTTTTTTTCGTTTTTCTTTTGTCTTTTTTTTTCGTTTTTTTTTCATTCTATTTCTTCTTCCTTTTTTTTGACAGGTTTGGTTGATGGAAAGACTTTGCTTGATTGACCCACCAAATGATCCGATGAAATACCGAGTTAGGAGCATCTGCAACCGTACTTCTCGATTTGAGCTAAAGAAAGGATCCGATTACTAGCGTGAAATGCTAACCACTGGGATTGGGTCACGCGTTCGGTGGTCTTTGCCATGGCTTCGCCAGGGCTTTCTTACTGGGCTTCCTGATGTTGATAGAACGCGCTACATTACCCTATTGGGATTGGATCGATCTATTTACATTTACCCTGACCGTATTCTCCGTCAATATGGCCGGAAATAAGTCGTTCCCGTTATCGAGGCCATATAAGGCCTTCCGTTCGACATCACTCGTGCTCGGTGCCAAACTTGGCTCCGTTCCTGGCATCGCAGGACTACTTGGGCTCTTCTTGAGCCTGCTGTTTCAACTTGGGTATCTCAATCATATCTCAAGTAGACTACTGAGACATCATTTGAAACTAGGAGAAGGTTGTACAAGGATGATATTGTGGGCTGGAAGAAATATGAAGAGACTCTTAGGAATCGAGCATTCTTCACTAGATCGAATCTTCTTTCAACTGCGCCTAGGACCAGGACTAACACGACTAACATGACTAGTCCTAGGGGTTCGAGTATATGGGGTAGACTTAGTGTTCCGCTGGATGAAGGGCCCACCGTGGCCGAACGACTGCGTCCTCGACCGAGTTCAAGAGACAGACTGGGCCCGCGTGAAGAAAGTGTAGTTCCTCCAAAGAAACGGGCCAGAGTGATGATGGGTGAGACTTTGTCTCGCAGTGAGGGGTTATAGGATTCAGTTATCGATGGGCTAAAACCTATTAGGTTCTTTAACCCTCTTATTAGACTCCTCTAATATAGATCTCAGTTACTAATTAAAATAGATAATGCGAATCTAGTTGCATGCAAACAAAACAATAATAAAGAGAGATAAATATAGTTTTTCATACATTAGAATATAGGAAAACTATGGGCACAAGGAATGACTCATTCCAACCTT
>VHZZ01010355.1:39610-61333 GCA_009801015.1 Silene noctiflora | reverse complement strand
TAATGTCAAACTCTAGTCAGCCAATCATTACCGATATGTGTGGACCAGTTGACTAAGAAGTATAACTTTCCCTCATGTATTCTTTTCTATGAGATTTAAATATGTGATCACTATGATCGACAATTTGTGATCGTATTATTGTCGGGGACACTTTTCTCCAATAATTATCACACCACAAGGTACTCTTGAGTTAGCATGACACAATCTAGGGTGTTTCAAATCTATTCTAATAGGCAAAGTCTTAAGTTGGCAAAGAGTATTTGTAACGGCCTAAACGCTCTTGTCAAAGTTCCCAATTAGGCATATTTCGAAATATTTTACCTAGTGCAACTATATGCCATGGATGCAAGCTATATATACATGTATAATGCAAATGCAACTATCAAAATATATGCCAAGTAGACTAATGCAACTAATCCTAACAACACATCATCAACAACACGCATCTTCCAAAACGGTTCCCAAAGGGAAAACCCACATCACATATCCCGTCCTCCTCCATGTTAATATATAAAAGATGAAAAAGAAGGATAAAAGGAGAGAATTGGAATTATTTTACCAAGCGTCTTCTCCGATACAATGCGCGTTGCCTATCAACCAAGTTAGTACAAAACAACATATATACAATGTAAACAAAGCATATTTTTGAATTTTTTTAAAGTTTTTCAAATTTTTAGGATTTTCAGTAATTTTCTCATCTTAACAAGAATTTACAAATATATACAAATGAGATATTTCCCTCCCCACACTTAAGATGCACATCGTCCTCGATGTGACTAATGTAGGGAGAGGAATGGGAAAATAAAGGACATATTTTCGGAGTATGAAATTGTTATAAAAAAAATAAAGAACTTGTTTTTATATTTTAAAATTTTTCATGAAATAAAAATAACATATTTTTTTTTTTCAATATTTAAGAAATTAAAAACATGTTTTTGCATTTTTAAATAAGTGAATTTCCTCCCCACACTTATTTATTTACATAATTTGCAATGGAAATAAATATGTGGAGGAAATTCGGAAATTGAGTACATATTTTTAAAAATTTTCAATTTTTTTGTTGGATTTTTAAATAAAAAGATGCAATGCATGAGCTAACTAGATGCCATATGAAATAAGATGCAAGTAATTCTATATGAATGTAATTAAGATACTTATGCATGTAAACTAATCATATATTACAACTACATGCTAACTAATGTAAGACTAATGACATGAATGCAAGATTTGGGAGATCTAATTTAAATTAACTCTTATTCGCATCATGTCACTAAATGCAAATGCAAGTAAAATGCAAGTAAAGTAAGGGAAGAGTATATACAATGCGGTGGTTCTTGAGGAACTCCATCAAACCCCTTCATCAAGGAGGCTTCAATCAACCGGAATTCCAAAATTTATGGGCAAGGCCACCCATTACCTTCCCATTTTCGACTAAGCTCACATCTTTCATCTTCCTCCAATCATCGAGGGTTTGATTATTCTCCGCCTCATGTTCAAACTCAACGGTGTAAAACATATCCTCCCTTGTAGTAGAAGGATAAACAAACCCCTCACTTTTTTGGCACTCAACAACATAGAACTCAACTAAGACTTATATCTAGCAAAGCACCATCCCCGGCAACAGCGCCATTTTGATGGGGGTAAAAGTCGTCACACCCTATCAAACAAATTTATAACTCAACTCGATACCTAACTAGTATAGTCGGGTAAGTTGAGGTCGATCACAAGGATGGTGGGTGTGGTGGCCGTCGCTGGGTGGGTTATGGAGAGTGATGGTGGTGGACCCCATGGTGGTCGGTGGTGGTGGTCCACGGTGGCTAGAGGTGGCGTAGAAAGCGCAGCAAAGACGGTCACAAAGGAACGATTTCAAAGCTTGTTTCATAGTTTATTTTCTCATCCTCCGATATTCCGTCTCACCTACACATTAAAYTAATAAAACAATAATAATACGAATAATATATTAATAAACCGACTACTTATTAAATATAACTAATACGACTAATTATTATAAATTAGGTAATAAAATGAGCTTTTAATCAATTAAGCACGCAAAATCGAGTCGGGATAAGGTATAAATGCGTGGTAAAATGCGATTAAAATACTACTCATCAGCTTCCCAGTTAGACACCACCTCAATCTTGGTAGGATCCATAGCTACCCCATCCTTAGAAATCACATGGCCCAGAAAAGCCACCTTCTCCAGCCAAAGCTCATACTTGGACAATTTAGCATACAACTGGTTATCGCGCAAGGTTTGCAATACCAGCCTCAGATGCTCCTCGTGCTCCTCCCTAGTCTTGGAAGAGACTAGGATGTCATCAATGAACAATACCACAAACCGATCCAAGAACTGACTTAAAACCCAGTTCATCAAATCCATGAAGACTGTTAGTGCATTGGTCAACCCAAACGGCATCACCACATACTCATAGTGACCATAACTCGATCGAAAAGCTATCTTTGGTATGTCCTTATCCCGGATCCTTAGCTGATGGTACCCCGACCTTAGATCGATCTTAGAAAACACTCCGACCCCACTCAACTGATAAAAAAGGTCATCAATCCTCGGCAACGAATACCTGTTCTTCACCGTCACATGGTTTAACTCCCTGTAGTCGATATACAACCTTAAGTTGTCATCCTTCTTCTTCACAAATAGAACTGGAGCACCCCAAGGCTTTACACTAGATCGAATGTATCCCTTCTCTAGAAACTCATCTAACTGCTTCTTAAACTCTCCCAACTCCTTAAGATCCATACGGTAAGGGGACTTAGAGATAGGTCCCGTCTCCGGCTTCAACTCCACACTGAAGTCGATATCTCTCTACGGAGGTAACCCCGGTATATCATCCGGAAATATATCCCCGAACTCACCCATCACGGGTATCTCCATAGATGATGGCTTCTCTATCCTAGTGTCCTTCACATGACAAAGGATCATTGGATAGCCCTTCCTCAGGTACGTCTTCAAAGTTACCGCTGCAATGATCTTGACTTTGAGTTTGACCACAAACCCACGGTAAGACACTCTAACTCCCTTAGGCCCTCTTAAAGTGACCTTCTTCTGGTGACAGTCTATGGTAGCACTATACCTCCCTAGCCAATCCATCCTCACTATAAACTTAAACCCATCCATAGGAAACTCGAACAAATCAACTGGAAAATTGACTTGTCCAACAACCATAGACACCCCCTTATACAACCTCCCGCATGACACTGAATCTCCCGACGGTATAAAACCTTCATCCCTTACAAACTCATACTCCCCCAAACCCATAGCCTTAGCATGACTCCTAGACACAAAAGAATGCGTTGCTCCCGAATCAAACAAAACAAAATAGGGAGTATTATTGATAAGGAATGTACCGATGACCACTTGAGCATCATCCTCTGCTACTTGCTTATCCATCATGAACAGTTTGCCACCGTTCTTTTGTCCTCCACCCTGCACCGTGCTAGCTGACGTAGTACATTTAGCAGCTGAGTTCTGGTTCCCATTACCATTTTGCCTTTGATAGTTCCCACCGTTGTTGCGGTTGAAATTACCATGGGTGCCTTGACTTCCCTAGCTATGCCATGACCCAACTAGTCTGTTTCTAGCCATACTCTGCCCTGGTCCTTAAGAAAACCCTCATCCTCGCTGTCCCTGAAAATCGTTCCCGCTGAAACTGGTGTACTTATACCTCTTGTGGACAGAACCTCCACAGCTGTAGCACATCAATCAGAGCTGTCACCGTAGCTTCTGCCACCACGGCCACCAAATGACGATCCTCTACTGATCCAAAGCCACCAGAGGAAGCTCTCCCCTAGCTGAAGTTTCCCCTCTTTAGCCCAGAAGTATGAGTGCCTCACTGTCAGCTTTCCTCTTCTCTCCACCCTTCTCCCTAGCCTCCTTGGTCATATCAGCCAACCTCTCCGCGTTCCCAGCTCTCTCGTATACCTCTTTCAAGTCCGTAAGGACCCCAGACGTCAGCCTCTCCAAGATCTTCACCGATAACCCCTTCTCAAAACGCAATGTCAGGCTCAACTGGTTCATTTCCAAGTCATCCACATAACGGGCCATCTCATTAAACTTGCGGTAGTACTCCGCCACAGTCATACCCTCTGTCATGCGAAAAGAGTCGAACTCCGCCCTCATCTTGTTCAGAATATGCTCCGGAACGAACTGGTGCCTCATAACTTTCTTGAAGTCAACCCAGGGAATAACAGGTTCCCCCAGGCCCTTATAGTACTCCCTAGCACTATATTTCTCCCGGTTCCACCAAACGCTAGCCTCATCCCTCAGGTAGAACACAACTTCCTCTACCTTCATCTCATCAAAACAGTTGACCACCTCGAGCACACTCTTCATTTCCCTATGCCAGTTGTAAAGCAGATTTGGCGCTCCTGTGCCCTCATAGGTCGTAGGGTTGAAGCGAGAGATAGTGGTGCTCATCTTTGTGGTATCCACTACCACCTCATTAGCCTTCCCTAAGCTCTTGAGAGCCTCAGTAAGAGCCTCTTGGTGTTCTATCATACGAGGAATCTCCTCAATGCTCAACTCGGCGGCCCTGATGTACGCAGTTGATCTTTTAGGAGGCATCTTTAACTATATAAGAGAAACAGTCGTAAGCACATAGCCTACGGCTCAAAACAAACATATATCCACCTAGGAAGGACACTCGATCAAGTGCCAAGGACACTCGGTCGAGTACACTCAACTCGTTCGAGTCACATATGAACTCGGTCGAGTTCAACTAGACCAAAAGCTGACCAGAGAACACAAGAAAACGCACTTTGTCGAGTATGTAACGTACTCGGTCGAGTACAACCCACTCGATCGAGTGCCTCGCACACTCTGTCGAGTCAAAAACTCACAGGACTTCTGCCCAAAACTCAAATTTACCCACTCGGTCAAGTGCCAAGGGATCGGTCGAGTCATGCCATTTTCGAACTACCCCTATGCTTATACAAAAACATAAATCACACATACAGCCCTACACATGTTACTAACTCCATAACAAATACTTCATCCAACATATGCAACCACTCAACTCTTATTCACATACTTCACACATCCTCCATGCAACTCATACATATAACATTCAACATACATATGAAACACATAAACATACAACGACCCTTGACACGCCATCATGACCGGTTCAAAGTTGTATAGGCAAAATGTGGCTTTAGAATGTCTCTCAAGCCTTTGCGATAGCTCTAAACAACTCCTACCCGGGTTCATTTTATTTAGACACCATATGTTCATTGGTTTTAGGTTTCAAAATCGACACTCTAATACCACTTTGTACCCCCATACGCCAAGGTACCTTATCAAGGACAACCTTAGGTATAAGAGTGTTACCATCTCGGTTACCCGAGGTAGTGAGCATCATAGAAGCCATAATGAAACATAATTTAATGAATAACTTATTAAAAAGGTTATAAATCTCAAAATACAAATACAAAACCAAATCCCAAAAGTGATAGAAGTACAAGACAACGACATGCGTAATTTAGACTACAAAAAGACTAGTGATAACTCGGCCCTGCCAAACCCCGCAGCAACATCAACATCAACATCTATCATCACCTGCTAAACCAACTGCTCACCATCCCCGAATGGATCACCACAGTTTTGAAAACAAAAATGGGGTCAATCAACAATACAACAGTATGAAATAACAACAACAAGGCATAACATCCACAGTAACTGTAACCAATATCTCCATACTCCATAGTAACCAGTAACCGACTACACACCAAGGTGTGTAGCCCTGCCAGATTACCCATCACAACAAGTAATCCACACCGCCAGTGGGGACCGCAGCCTTACCACCAAAATCCCCGCTCATCGTAACGAGCAAACTCAAGTCCATTAATGTGCATATCTCCTTTGCGTCGAGAAACAGTAGAGGCGAACAATAGGGGTGAGACCATCTCTCGCAATGGCTCACAAACCAACACCAATATCAATATCCATAGCAATATCATAACATGAACATAACTCAATCATAAGGTAATAACAAAGATCGTCACATCATACAACATACTGTTATACAATCAACTGAGTAGGGAAACCCTACCTGGTAAGCAATCCAATCAATCACAGCACAAGGTCTAGAAAGCTTCTTCTACCAAAATCTCTCCCAGAATACAAACAATAAATCAATACAATGAACAATGTAATCTAATCCCAAAACCCCCAAAATACCTAAACTAGGGTTTCACCAAACTACATCAAAACCATAAAAGACTAGACTAAGCAACTTACCTAGATGATTACAAAAGCAATGATGTGAAAATCCCAAAAAATGATGAACTTCATGCCGGTCGATAGGAATAGAGGAGAAGCAGTTTACGTTGTTTAGTTTTGTGAAAAAGGTGATTAAGTTGTTAATGAAATGTTTTAAAGTTTAAATGCGATTATCACCTGCTTCCCGTTCTATTTATATCAAACCGCGGAAATATCATATGGATCAACACAGGCCACCCCAATTAAAGTAGGTGACAGTTACACACAACCAATATACGTCAGGTTCAATAATACAATTACTCCAGTAACTACACATGAACATGAATATGCAATGCATCAATGAAATGCTCAAGATCCAACTCCACCACCACCTCACCGCTACCAGGAACACGTCCATGGTACCAAGAACCCGGTGATGGAACCACAATGCTACCCACCAAATAACCGTACCGCAGTCTGTAAGACAGGTACTCGGAACACGTCTGTGGTACCAAGCCCGGACGCTAACCGGACCCTTGCAAGGCGTCGTGACACCACAAGAGACCCTCCCTATTCTAATCATAAACAGGTACGTCCCTCTTGGAGTGAGAAGCTCCAAGAGGCGACCCAAGCGTAATTTGGTCTCCCGACCCGTCTTACGTCTCCTCAACAACCAAGTATCACCACTACAACTCTGACATAAACCTCCAACATCCACAATAACCATATGTATACAATATGCAATACAACAATCAATTATGTGACTCCTTATGAGACACGATCCCGAATATGCTAAGGATATCGTTTTTCATAATTATTCTGACTCTTAAAGTCAACATATCTCATTCTCATGTTATAATGCAACTCCGACAATAATACAAGAATCATATCACTTTCAAATATCAAGATAAGATGCAGTACTACCTCTATCATGAAAGTGATAGAAATGGACACACAAACAAGTATTCACACTACCAAACCCGAGTAGGGAAACCCTCCCTTTTAGCGTACTCCATAAGCTACTCGAAACAAGCAAGATTCTGCCTCATAAAACCGTCTCACCCTACATAAATTATATAATAACCATCATAACTCTTGCTATACTCTTATACAATATAAAACTCCTTATTAATACTCGTTAAGTACATATATTACTCAAACAAATTACTAATTAATTACCTCATTAAAAACCACAAAATTAGGGTTAAAATAAAAGAAAGAGAAAGGTAAATCTTACTCAGAAGGTGAAGGGAAGAAGGAGAAAGGTGTAAAATCTTCTAATCCAAGCTTGAATCTCATGGAAAAGTTTTTAAGAGGGTTTTTTTTAGAGAAGGGAGAGGACTTGGAGGTTTACAGAGAGAGAATTAAATGATTTAGGGTGAGGTGGAAAGTGGATCCCGTCATAGGTTATATCATCTTTTGACACAGTGCACTCGGTCGAGTGTTGAGTCCACTCGGCCGAATGCCACTCACTCGGTCGAGTACTGCCAGTACTCGGCCGAGTGACACCTACTCGGTCCACTACACCTTCTACTCGGTCTACTACAGCTTCCACTCGGTCCACTGCACACTCACTTGGTCTAGTGCGGGTTACACTTGGACCACTGCTCTGCCATTCCTCACTCACTTGGGGCTTCTCGTCTAACCTAAGGTCCTCTTACATATCCCAAGGTTTTGTTGTAAGTCTTAAAAGATCCGGGTATTACAGTGAGATCTCCCAATTACCTTGGCCGGTATGGAAGGGGGTGTTACAGATTTTGCCCTAGTTACACGAGTGGCTCATTTCAAAGTAGAAGAGAAAAATTGTATCCAAACCAAAAAGAAATAAACCGAGCTCTTTGATTTAAGCTAATCTATTCAAGAATTAAAACTGTTTTTTTTTTCCTGAAAGAAACCCATAAAGGGATTTAATCCATTACTTCTAAAATTTGAACCAGCAAAAGCACAATTTTCTTCAGGCCGCCTAGAATCTTCTTGTTTGTAGCCTTGACATGACCGTTGATTAGGCGTACTTTATCCTGGACTTTTCTAGCTATTTCTTTATTGGGTCGTTCCAGAATTGTCTTCCGTGGTCGAACACCATGACCATATTGACTCCAAACCTAGTGATCACGTTTTGTCAGATGACTTTTCTCGTAGCTTGATCTGTGATTTTGATTACGAATTCCGCCTTGACCCATTTGGAGTAGTAGTCGACGATGACTATAAAGAACTTCCAACCCCCAGACCTCTTCCAGAATAGTCCTAGGATGTCCATGCCTCACTGGACAAACACGAATGGGCTCAGCACCGGCTGGAGGTCCTTTGCTGGGGTGTGGATTAGTGGTGCGTGGAGCTTGAAATTGCGGCAACGCTGATTGTATTCCTTGATGTTTGCCCTCATAGTTGGCCAATTGTACCCGACTCGAAGTATTTTATGTGAAAATTTTATGCCCTCAATCTGGTGAATGAAGATCCCTTTGTACACGTCCTTCACGATCTCTTCAGCCTCTAGGTTTGTGACGCATCTCAAAAGTGGTTGGATCGAAGGATTCCAAATTTTTTTATACCAGGGGACTTTCAAAAATTTTTGTCTGAGCACTTCATAGCCACTGCTAACAGTATAAGCAGAGGTGTCCCCTAGCCACTTATCATCAACATAAAAACCAGCTAATATGTTCCTAACATCAACAACAGACTTCCAACCCCAACTCACATCAGGTACTGGTACATAAGTAGTCCACTCCTCACCTTTCATATAAACATGATTAACCCACTGCACCCATAAACTATCAGGCTTAGAATAGATCCACCAAACTAGCTTACCAATGGCAGCTATATTCCACACAGTACTATCCTTGATTCCTAGCCCCCCCTTCCATCTTTGGAGAGCACAATTTGGCCCAACTTAAAAGGGGAACTCCGATATAGTCAACTTTGCCATCCCATAAATAATTCCAACAAATGGAATCCACCTTGTGCAACACACCTTTGGGAATGATAAAGATATTTGCCCAATAGGTATTTAAGGAAGTCAAAACTGCAATAACTAAAATCAATCTGCCAGCATAAGAAAGATGTCTACGCCAAAACCTCTTATCCTTGCTACTAGCTTTTCAATCAACACTTGACAGCCTTTTTTCTTCAGTTTTCCTGCTGTAATGGGCATTCCCAAGTATATAAAAGGTAATTACCCTTAAGAGAACCCAATTACTTGTAAAATATCCTGCTTAATACTACATGCTATCCCCTTAAAATAGGCACTAGTCTTGAAACTATTCATTTCAAGACCAGAAGCTCTAGAGAAGGTAACAAAGGATCTCCGGAGAATCATGATTAACTGAGGATCACCTTTGTTGAACAAAAGAAGGTCATCGGCAAACATAAGGTGAGACAGCTTCATTTTAGCACACAGAGGATGGAATTTAAATCTCATATGAGAGGTTGTATTGCTCAACACCCTGCTTAAGTACTCCATTGAAATTGTAAAAAGAAGAGAAGAAAGAGGGTCTCCTTGCCTTTGTCCTTTCTTACCTTGAAAAAACCCAAACATTTCACCATTTAAAAAAGAGAAAAAGAAGCAGTGCTCACACATTCAGTAATAAGTGAAATGAAATGCTGAGGAAATTTTAGAGCTTGCAATATCTGAACCAGGAAAACCCAATTAACAGAACCATAGACTTTTTTTAGATCCACATTGAGCATAAATCTGGGTGAGATAGCTTTCCTGTTATACATTCTAACCACATCCTGGCAGATTAAGATATTTTCAACAATGCTTCTGCCTTTAATAAACCCTCCTTAATTAGGGCTTATAATCTCAGGGAGGACATTGACCAGTCTATTGCATAAGATTTTGGATATGACTACATTACAGCAAGAAATGGGTCTGAATTGAGAAACATTCTGAGGTAGGTCACATTTTGGAATCAAGGAAATGACAGCATGATTAAGTTTCTTTAACAATTTACCAGTTTGGAAAAAAATCCTGAACAACATCACACACAGGACCACCCACAATATCCCAAGCATCTCTAGAAAAAGCACTGGAATAACCATCAGGTCCAGTTGCTTCATGAATGGGAATAGAGAACATGATATGCTTGATTTCTTCCTTAGTAACAGGAGCCAACAACAAATCACAGTGGTTAGGAGAGCACACCTTTCCCATACTGACAATTGAGTCACACACAGGAATAGTAGTCTCTTCAATCCCTAACAGCTGTTGATAAAACTCCAGAAAAGCTCCTTGAATCTTGCCAGTATACTCACACAGCACACCTCTTAGATATTCAATTTTAAGAACTTTGGCTTTATTCTGTCTACTTTTAATAACACTATAAAAGTATTTGGTATTGTTATCCCCCTTATCCACCCAAGTTACTTTAGATTTTTGCTTCAAGAAACTATAAGAAGCATCATTCAATTCCTTATAGTTTCGACCTGCATTCAATTCTTGATGAATCAAATCTTCATTCATAGTATCCAGCCTCACTTGCTCTTGCATATACTCCAGCTATTTCCAAGCCCTGGCAGTATTATTCTCAATATCATCAAACTGATCTCTATTAAGTTGTTTCAAAGATTATTCAAGTCCATGGAGATTCTTAACCAAAATGAACTGCTTTGTCCCATACCAATTCTGACTCCAATTAATCCTCACATATTCCTTGAAATTTACAGATTGGTTCCACATATTAAAATAGTTAAAGCTTCTCCTCTTCACACTTGTATCAGCCATTTTTTGAATAACACAGAGTGTGTGATCAAAAAGACCTTCAGTATAAAAATGAGCATACATATCAGAGTGCACCCTTAGCCAATCCTGATTAACCAAAACCCTATCCAATCTGCTATATACTCTAGTGGAAGCATCTTGTTTATTGTTCCAAGTATAAAAGGAACCAATAACAACACTATCAACCAAATCACACTCATCAACACATCCTTTAAAGTCATGAATTTCCTCCTCACTAGTACTTCCACCTAATCTATCTGGGGGACTTAAAATAGTATTGAAATCCCCATAAACAATCCAAGGTTTATCAATACTATTTTTAAAGAAACACAATTTATCCCAAAAAAAAACCTTTTCTATGCAATATCATTGAAATCATAAACCATTGTAATGAAAACTTCCTCCTTTGTCCCCAAATCCTTTGCCTGAAAGTGAATAAGCTGTGCACTATACTCAAGAAAATGCACCTGATATTTTGAAGAATCCCGTATAACCTAAATTCTACCCCCTTATGCCAACTGGAATTAGTAGAGATACTCCATTTAGCACAAAGATTATTCCTCACAGAATTTAGAGACAAGGGTTTCACCTTTGTCTCAAGGAGACTAAATAATCCAACCTGATGATGATGTAAGAACCATTTAATAGTATTTTGCTTAGCTGGACTATTCAATCCCCTAATGTTCCAGAAGCCATTGTTATGCATTACTACCAGAAGGAGGTAACACACTACCCTTGGTCCCAATTCCCACCTTTGGAGTGGCATTATTTAGTGCATCCAAAAAGGTATATTGGCCAAATTTATTGACATTACTCCCTGCATCAATCAACTCTTGTCTATTTAACCTGACTATAGGCCTCATATGGGTATTAATCGTAGATGACTTCCCATTTCTATTCCATGAAACCTGCAAATTGTGTGGCTTCTCCATAGGGGTTGAGTGCTTCTCAACACCAACCTGGCTCTCTACTATAATGGGATCAGGAGTCACATCAGCAATGATAGGTGGCTTCACTGGAACATTCTTAGGTCTCCACCACATTTTCCCCACAACTACTTTGGCATTTGGCTTTGGTTTCCTACAGGTAGTAGTTTCATGTCCAATCCCCTCACATTGCTTGCACAGAATTGGTTTCCACTCAAACTTTACCTTAATAGTAATAACTTGTCCCTCTTCATCCAAAAATTTTACAGAATCAGGAATTTTTAGTCCAAAAGGTACATCCACCATTACTCTACCAAACCCTAGTCTAGTCTTATCAGTAGTTGCAGTATCACATCTCACATACTTTCCAACCAAACCTACAATTCTAGGAATACACTTACCCTAGAATTTCAAGGGCAGATTATAAAATTTAACCCAAACAGGTACTTCCTTGACATCATACTTGACTAATTCCACGTCCTCACTCCATGGTCTAACAATCAGAGGCGTGTTATCAAACAAATAATGACCCTGCTGAGGAATTATGTTCTTAGTGCGTTCTGATTTAAACCTTACCACAAATATCCCATTAGGGAGAAAGGAGACTTTTTCTACATCATGGCTTGTCCAAATCCATCTAACAAACCCATCAAGCACCTCCAAAGGAGAGTTAGTGCCCAGAACAAAGCAATAGACTGAGTTTTTCCAATAATTAATCTCATCCTTTACATCCTCCTCTGTAAATTGCAGTAAATCACTAGGTTCCTCAATAATAGGTTCAAGAACAAAATTACCACGACCAACCGTCGTCCATCCTTCCTGCTGTTCTGGAACTAACGCTTCCAAATCATACGTCTCAACCCCAACCAGCTCATTCATCGCTTTAGTCTTCGAAGTATCATCTCCTCCAGGCCCTCCAAGGACAACCCTCGAAGATTTAGGAGCAGTATTAACAGCTACGGACTTCAAACCAAATGAAGATGCTGTATTATTATTTATAGAATTTGTAGAAATCGAAGATAAAGGAGAAAATTTATTTTTTGATTGAACGATTGTCATTGTTTCAGTGAAGGCTCTAAAATCTATGGATATTTTTTTTGTTTTTTCTAGGTTTTCCGCTTTCTCTTTCTCTGTCTAGCTCTCATATTATATTTACTGATTGTTCACCTTAATTGATTTAAACCTGGAAGTTACAATTTGGAGTCGGTCTAAACCTCGAAGATGACCTAATATCTCAAGTAGGAGTGATAGTGACACGAGGGTGCGAACAACTTGAGGTCGGGTCAGCCAGTTCTTGGTGAGTCAAGAGGAAAAAGGTTAAGCTTGGCTCGAAAAACAAACTAGCACCTCGATATTTTTCTTTTCATACTATAATTTGCTTTTTTACATTTTTAAAAAAATGAGTTAGGATGAGACATGGGGTGAAGGATGGTGTTTGATGGTGGTAGGGAGGGTGGTAGTAGATATAAATTAATGGAAATTAAAAATTGGGTTGATTTGCATATAGTCTCAAACGTTTGCGTTAAATTACACATTTTAAAATGTTTAGGGGTAAATTGCTCAGATGCCCAAACGTTTGGGGGTAATTTGCTACTTTCCCCGTTATTTAGGCATATATAAGTATATTATAATATAATATTTTTTACTATTTTATAATCTTAACCTTTTTAAAAAACTATTTATATTTAATTAGATTTAATAGGTGAGAAAATGAAATATAATGACAAACTGAGCTCGGTTCGAACTCGAGCCGAGCTACAGCGTTTTTACGAACAGAGCTCGAGCTTCAATTTTTTAGGCTCGACGAGCTTCATACCGACCGTAAGCCCGAGCTAAATATTTCAATCCGAGCTCGAGCTCAGATCGGCTCATTTACAGCCCTACTTGCAAGCATGACTCCTAATGTAATACCCAAAGTTATTGAGAATAAAGTTGTCCCACATCGGGTAATTAAAGATCTTGTGATATGTATATAAGGGATTTCACCCACTACTTTGTAACAAGGCCTTGTGCTTTTGGGCTTACGTGAGGACAAACAATTGGGCCAAAGGTACACATCCCATCTTATTGGGTTTGTATTACGACTGTGGCGGGTTGGGTGGTACTAGATTAACCCTGCGACCGTGTGGTGGTCCTATGGTCAGGAGTGCCTAGGTCACCCATCTAGCGGGGGAGGATAATAGGCTTGGCTGTGGTCAACTTCGAGGCACAGCGAGGACGTTCTGTTCTTTAAGTGGGGGAGTTTGTAACACCCCAAGTTATTGAGAGTAAAGTGCCACATCGGGAAATTGAGGAGCTTGTGATATTTTTAAAAAGATTCAACCCACCACTTAGTTACAAGGCCTTGTACTTTTGGGCTTAAGTGAGGACAAACACTTGGCCAAAAGGTGCACATCCCATCTTATTGGGTTTGTATTACGACTATGGCATGTCGGGTTTTTATACCTACCTCAATCTGTTCATCGTCTGTCGATCTATCGACATAGACCTGCCAATCTCTACGGCTTTTTCTTCGGCCTCCATGTAAGAACATTCGGCTAGGAAATACGCTAGGCTTGTGCTTTGATTGTCGTCCTCGGATGGTACGTTGTACCGTATCTTGACAATTCCATGGCCCACTTCAACATCCTTATGGAATTCTCAAGCTTGTTGAGCGTTATATCCGGGGGCTGATTTGTGAGGACCTTAATCGGATGTGCGCCGAAGTATGGATTTCGTTTCCTTGCTAATTTGACTAGGCCTAGGCGGCTTTTTCTATTGGCGAATAGTTCCTCTCGGCCTGCCCTAAGGCGTTGCTGATGAAGTATATCCACTGTTGTTGCTTCCCGTCTTATCTGAGTATGAAGGTCCTGATAGTCATGACAATTACTGCAATGTATAGGTATAACGTCTCATCGGGTCTCGGCCTAGCTAGCGTATGCAGCGTTGTGAAGTTCCTTCAGAACTTTGAAGGCATCCCTTTATTCCTGCTCCCATACGAATTTCTTGTTTCCTTTGAGGACTTTGAAAAATGTCATCGACTTATCGGCCGACCTTGATACGAATTTTGACAGTGCTTCCATCATCTTGTTAGCTTTTGGATATTTATAAGTGACCTTAGCTATGGCAAGTTAATGATGGCATGGACCTTTTTTGTGTTTGCATCGATCCCTCAAGCTAAGAAGCTTAGGAATTTTCCGACTTTACCTCAAACGTGTACTTCTTCGGATTTAACTTCATTCTGAACTTTCTGAGTGACTCGAAGGTCTGCCTCAGATCCTCGAGGTAGTCATCATCGCTTTTGATTTCTATGATACCGTCGTCGACGTATACCTCCATATTCCGCCCCTTTTGGCTTTCGAACACTCAGTCTACCAATCTTTTTTATGTGGCTCTGGTGTTCTTTAGTCCGAAGAGCATCATATTGTATGCAAATACACCGTGGGTCATGATGAATGTGCATTTGGCATGGTCTTCTTTGGCCAAGAATATTTGGTGGTATCCAGAAAATGCATCGAGAAAACTGAGCATAGAATGGCTTGCAGTTGAGTCGACCAGCTGGTTTATTCTCAGTAGTAGGTAACAATCTTTTGGGTAGGCTTTGTTGAGATTTGTAAAGTCTAAACACATTCGCCATGCCCTCGATGCTTTCTTTACCATGACTACATTTATGAGCTATTCTGGGTACTCGTATTCTTCAAGAAACTTCCCGACCTCCTCTTTTATGTGGGTCACCTTATCGACAAACATGCTTTTTTTTTCTTTACAAGTTTGAACTCTACTGATACATTCAACCTATGCTCGATTATGGTTGGGTCTATTTCTGGCATCCCACGGCTGAATATGGAAAGACATCCTTATACTTTTGGATTAAAGCAACCAACCGCTCCAGGTATGCTGGTTCCAAACCTTTTCCGATAATCATGGGGAGACCAGGAGCTATTTCGATCTCCATGATCTCCTCTGCTGCCCCCGATCATGGCCTCTCCACGATGTCGTCGATATGGATGATGCCATCGGCCTGGTCTTCAGTGCTCATGCCCGACGGCGCTGCCGTGTTGACCATCTCGGTGATGCCGTTTTTCAACTTTTTGACATATTTCCCATTACATGCAAGACTTTGCTCTTGATCTCTATACAACTTTCCAGCCGTGCCAATTTCTGATACGTACATCAACGTGAGTGCTCCGATGGACACCACCGCCATTTTCTCATCGAGGTTCGCCCTTTCGATCAAGGTGTGTTAGGCCGATGAGCAATCAACAAAAATGAACTCGACGTATACGTGCTTTGCCATGATGCCTTGTCCGAGCATTACTAATAGGTTGATTGTTCCCGCTGGGTAGGTTCTTTCTCAGGCGAAACTATACAGGGGGTTCTTGACCAGCGTTATATGCTATTTCTTCAGTCTCATCCTGTCAAAAAATTCTTTGTACATGAGGTTGGTGTATGCCCCCGTGTTTTTCATGCATTGGGAAACCTTCTTGTGCCAGAAGTCAAGGGCGAGGACCAGAGGGTCGTTGTGAGGATTAAAAATCATCCCATAGTCTTTAATCCTCAAAAACTGATCTGGTATATTCAGCGTCGCCTCCGTTACGTTGCCATCAACGACATTAATCGCTGCTTTTAGGTATTATAGGTGATTTCTATGCCCCCCGACGGAGCCTATGTTTTCATCCCCACCGTGGATCATCCAGATTTTTGGGACTTCTCGGCCGCTCAGTCTATCTTTGATATTTTTTGGCTTGTTGGCGTAAGTGCTTTTTACTAGCATCTTCTCTCTAAACTTTTTGATGTGCCCCTGCTTGATAAGGTCTTCAACATCATCCTTAAGCTGTCGGCAATCCTCTGTGATATGCCCGTTCTACTTGTGGTATTCACACCACTTAGACTTGTCCCCCATGTAATTCATCTTAGGGGCCTATTCCAAGGGTGATAGTCCTTAGTAATTGCATATATCTCATCTCTTTTGATGGTGAGCGGTGTGTATGACTCATCTCTTGGCAGATACGGGGTCTTTACTATAGGAGGGCCGAGTAGGTCAAGTGTAATACCCCGATATTTGGAGATTAATAAAGGAACTTTGGAATGCGTGAGGGGACCCTTAGACTGGATGAGAGTCTAGTCGTGAGTAAGACATAGCTCTGCAGTGCACCAAGTAAGTGGAACTCGACCGAGTGCGTGACACTCGGCCAAGTACGAGGATTACTTGACCGAGTGGGTGGCACTCGGCCGAGTGAACTCAGCACTCGACCGAGTGCATCTTGTCAGAGGGTGATATAAACTATGACGGGACCTTATCCTATCTAACCCTAATTCATTTCCCCTTCTGTCTCTTCAACTCCAAATCCTCTCCCTTCTCTCTAAAACTCTCCCTAGACCTATCCCATGGCATGTAAGCTTGGATTTGAAGATGGTACTTTCACCTATTTCCTGATCTACCCTTGTAATTCAGAATCCCACCTTTCCTCATTCTTTTATTTTAACCCTAATGTTTGGGGGTTTTGTTATGGGTAATTAATTAGTAATTATTATTAGTATTATGGATAATTAAAATAATAAGGGATTTTACATAGAAAATAAAAGCATACAGGATGTATTGTGATAGTTATTATTTAATTATGTAGGATGAGACGGTTTTATGAGACGGGATCTTACTTGTCTTGGATTGCTTTTGCAGTATGTTAAAAGGTAGGATTTTCCTACCTGGTTTCGATAATATGAAGGTGTTCATATATATGTCATTGTTGCTGTTGTTAGTTATACATGGTAGTTAGATTGCATTATAACATGACATTTGATAATTGTGTCTTAAAAGATGGGTTTACTTGTTGGGTTCCATGATAACATGTTAATGGGGGGAGCATCTCTTGATGTATCACCTTGATTGTTCGTTCACATGAGCACACGGTAGGATTGACATCCAATTCATATGAGAAAGAGGTCTTTTGATAATTGTTGTACATGTAAGAGCATCATGTTGGCATATTGCATTGCATATTGTGATGCATGTGATTGCGGTGGGTGTTGGAGGTTGTTGGTGTAGTTGTGGTGGTGATACATGGTTGTTTAGGAGATGTCAACGGGTCGGGAGATCGTCATACACTTGAGTCGCCTTTTGGTACTTCCTGCTCTATGAGTGACATGCAAGTAAATGACTTGAGTATGGAGGGGTTCGTTTGGTATCACGACGCCGACAGGGGTTCGGTTAGCGCCCGGACTCGGTACCACGAGTGTGTCCTGAGTACATGTTTTACGGATTGCGGTCTGGCGGTTTGGTGGGCTGTGTTGGCGATGCCGTCACCGGTAAACCTATCAAACGGGTTGAGCGGGTCGGGTCATACGGGTCGGGTCAGAATACGGTTCGAGACATATACGGGTCAGGTCAAATACGGGTCGGGACATATGGGTTACGGGTCGGGTTAAGGTCAGAATACAGGTCAAAAGATATTGTAGATCGCTTGATTATTTTTTAACATTTTTTTTATATATAACTACATTTTCTTAAGTACGTTTTTTACAATTATTTGCTTTTTCTATTAATTGCGACATTTTTTATATTCATATATTTTTAGTTTTCTTTTTTAAATTGTTAGCCGCCATGTGAATCAAGAAAAGGTTTTATAAAATTTTACCCGGCATCATAACTTCCAATAAGTACTCCGCAGTAAGCTAATAGCGTTGCAAACGCACAATTTTATAGTTTATGATTGTTTTGATGTTAATTTCGCGTTTATAGTGACATTGAATTGAAAAATACATAAATTAGTAAATAAAACGCTAGCAATAATTGATCATTTGGGAAAAACTAGTGGGTCCACGTAGTCTTAAGTTTACATATTACAACAATAAATGTTCATTGTGACTTAGACAACATCATGACACCTGTTAAGTGCATACATATAGCTACGAAACCGTGATTATTCGAAGAGAATACATCGCAATAAGAGAATAGTGGTACCACATAATACTTATCACACTATTGCACAATTGATTGTGAGCCTTGTCTTATTTGCCCATAATGATCTTCGACAAAGGAAGTACAAAAAAGCAAAAACAACCAAAATCTAGAAATAACCAAGGCTAACAAAAGTTGGTTTAGAAAAGCACAAATTCTTATTTACGACGGGTATATCCGTCTTAATCTTAAGATAAGTCAAATAGAATCAATAAGACAAAAAAAAAGTTTGTTTTAACCTTAAGATGATATACCCATCTCAAGAGAGACCAATTGAAAGAAAAGAGGGGTTCCCAAAAGTATACTCCCAACACAAAGTTGTTCCAGATTGACAAAAAATTACGAAACATAAGTACTCCATAGAAAGAAAATCTGACAGCAATTATAACTCAAAGACATCTTAGTATCTTACCCATCTCTATGGTTAATGGATAACGACATAAATATTTTGTAGATATGTGATGGGAGGAAAAGTTGTTTGCTTAAATTAATCAAAAAGGGACCTTAAGAAGATAAAACAAATGAGTCACAACTCATAAGCAAGCACAATTAAGATTGAAAAAAAAAAAAAAAAAAAAAAAAAAATGGGATATTTTACACGGTACCCCTCAATTTTTYGACTTTCTACATGGTACCCTTACACTTTTAAAAACATACATGGTACCCCTAATTATTGTCATTATCACTAAGTGTACCCCTAAACTTCATTTTCCGTCAATTAAACTCAGTTTTAGGCGTTAAGTGATTACTTGGACGCGTAACCAAGCTTGTCATTTATCATCCCATGACATAAGGACTATATTAGGCTCAATATCCATCTTTGGACGTGATAATTTGGTAGGGGATCAATAAATATTAGGATCGAGACGGATATTGAGCTTAATAGAGTCCTTATGTCATGAGATAATAAATGACAAGCTTGGTTACGCGTCTAAGTCATCACTTAACGCTTAAAACTGAGTTCAAATTGATGGAAAATAAAGTTTAGGGGTACACTAAGTGATAATGATAACAATTAGGGGCACCATGTATGTTTTAAAAAGTGTAGGGGTACCATGTAGAAAGTCGAAAAATTGAGGGGTATCACGTAAAATATCCAAAAAAAAATCAGCACATACAACTTTCCCATTCTCCCGATACAACTGCTGGAAAGCCTCGTTCACGTCTCTAACAATATGATACCCAGTAGTGCGATAACTTACCAACATCAGAGCCTTTCTCATTTCGTTAACAATAAGAAATCGATTAAGTGAATTTCATAAAAAAGGCAAGAACATCCTGGAAATCGATTTGAAATTAGGTGTATGTTTAATCGATTGGAAGGAGAAGGAGGCTAGGGTTTTGCATTTTCGGTTTAGAGAGAGGAGCAAGAGAGAAGCGGGATATATTTTGGGGGAAAAATTAGAATGAAAACTTGAAATAATTTCAGCCTTTCACCTTTCAGCGCGTAATTTTTTTTATTTTTTTATTTTAGATGACAGACCCCGCGAGTTGACCCGGACCTGACCCGACTCGACCCGAGAATTATCGGGTCATTACGGGCTAGGGTCAATCGGGTCGCAGGTCGAAAAAACCGGGTTTTTGACACTAAAAAAAGGGTCGTGCGGGTCGGTTTTTCGGGTCGGGTCGAGTTTTGACAGGTCTAGTCACCAGGTTGTTGGTGTCGTGGGTGTGTCCCTGGCACAAGTGAGATGGTTACGGATTAGTGACTCGTATATTCTGTTGATATATTGCATATTATATTCATGTTTACATGTTGTGTAAAGAGTATTTGTATTATCGAAATTGACGTGTATTGGCCGTGTTTATTTGTCACCTCCTTCCGGGGTGGTCTGTGTTGATCCGTGCAGTGTAATACCTCAGGACTGACATGCATTACACTGAACTTGTGCAATTTTGTAAAAATAGTAAATGACCTCTATAAATAGCGAAATTTGGTGGCAATTAACATTGATATATAAACTAATTTCTGACCAAGTTTGAAGATTTATGAATGAATAGAAGTGTTTTTAATAAATTACTCAAAAAAGACTATCAGAAAAAAGAACAATTCTGGGACTGAGTACTGTTGGATGTTCCAAACTGTAAATGGGACTGGATATAATTGTCAAACTGGTTCCCATTCAAGCACAGGAACTCAACTTAACAATTTAAGAGGATTCAACTTATTAAATTCAAGCAAGCACAAAATTAATTAGAGGATTCCAAGACCAGTGACAGTTAAACAACTCAAGCAAGCACAGAGTTGTGTAAATGACATCACCAGGTACTTAATCAGTATCTAAGCAAGCACAAGACACTGTCAAGCCTGACTCATAACTAAGACTCAGCAAAGTTAAAAGATTTGATGAAATGAAAAGAAATTCTCAAGTTTTCATTCAATAATCAACTGCCTCTAACAGTCATACACAAGGTCCTTATATAGGCCTTGTCATTAGGTTACAGCTCGAATAAAATTACATCCAAGGGCCAGGATCTCTCCTAGGATAAGTACAAATGTCAATAATTATTTTACAAAATGGAAATAAAGAAGTAAACTAGTGAAAACAAAAGCAACAGGGTAAAACAGACTGAAGTCAATGGCAAAACAGTCTGATCTTGGCTTGTTGTGTGCAGGTTGCTGTTGGCCTTGAAGGCTAGCTTCTTTTCTCCAAAGTCAAGGTTTTTTGTCAGTAGCCTCGAGGCTTGCATTTCTTTATGGAATCTGAGAAAATGACTTGCCAAAATAGCCTCACAATTGCTTCACCAAAAGATGAAAGTTTACTTTATGCTTTTCTTGTTTTGCTGCGTTGACATGTGACGACTGGTTTTACTTGATTTTTGGACTGAGCTTGTAATACCCGTCCTTTTGGGACCTTTGACCGTCGTTGACTGACCTTAGTACTCGCCGAGTCTCGTTTAGTACCTCGTAGATATGTTGTAGCTG
>VHZZ01010349.1:39866-50384 GCA_009801015.1 Silene noctiflora | reverse complement strand
GAGGACATTTACTCTAACAGAGCATTCAACCTGAGAATGGGGGTCGACAATCAGTCGAGAGTAACTAGATGCTCTCTTAGTCATGTTTACAACAATTGAATATAACCAACAATCAATAACAATCGAAATGCTAAACCACTAAACATGTGAGATCATCTATACAGATAAAAACCCGATACAAACTTACCATCAGTTGAAGGCATACTATGACAACCATGTTAAGACATAAACACAACATGACATGCAAGGAAACTTACCATATTATGATGTTCTCAACACTAGACGAATGAACACTACAAACTAGATTATATGCGACCACTAGAACATGGACACTTACAAACTAAAGTAACACACGATCCACAATAACACAGGCACAAGTTAGCAATAAAGCATAGCGAATAAAGCGAACACCCATTAGAGCGTATAACCACTACCACTAACTTTCTAGAGTGTATAAGCACTGCCTCTAGCTGACTGAGCATATAACCACTACCTCCATCGGTGAGGAGATTATAACTACTGCCTCCACGATATTATGTATAGCGTATAACCACTACCTATTTGTGTAAGACCTGGCCAGACTCTCGGTGCAATAACTGTACACCGAACGACACTCGAGGATGAGAGCGTATAGCCACTGCCTCTTATACCCCCCGAACATAGACAAAAATAAACCCCCGAAGAGTGGCGTTAGTTCACTCCGATAATATATAACTGATACTACCGTCATCTATTCAAACTATGCAACAAACCAAATACACAGTATAACTAACTGTACTAACATGCGTGAACAACATCACGACTTAAAACGTAGGATAGTATAACTGACTATCATACTCATCGAATAAAAAAGAGTAATCCAAGGACATAAGCAAACATAGTGCTATACTATAATTGAATATAACACAACATGTGAAACAAGTATAACCAACAAAGGTTATAGTAACTATGGTCATAACATAAACTTTGGATGCGAGGATGCATTTACCTCGACTATAACTTTAACATATAACTTGAGGTCATACTAACCTCAACCATAACCTTGACATGAAAGCTCAAGGTTATACTAGCTCCAACCATAACCTTGAGTCATAAACTCAGGGTTACGTTAGTTCTAGCTATAAGCTTAACTCGTAATCCAATGTTATACTAGTTCCAACTATAACCTTGATTCATATTTCCAAGGTTATACCTCATTCAGCCATAACTCGAGTCATAACTCAAGGTTGTACTACCTTCAGCCATAACTTTGAATTAAATTTTCAAAGTTATACCAACTTCAGCTATAACCCTGGGCATCACTCTTGGCCGCAGGTCAAGCTGCTTCTAGGGTTTCACTCGTGAACCCTAGTTTCGCGCATGACACCCGTTAAAATGCATAAACAAACACTCATCATCATTAGGACATAAAAACATGCGCAGACATATGAAACATATTATTCATGACAATAAATCATCAAACATGTACTTAATCATACAAGGCAATTATTAAATTATATTGATTACATCAATTGGTATAAACACAATATAAAAGAGAATATATACCTTTTTAGCGAATAAATCTAGAGATCATCCTCAACAACGTAGCCATCTTCTCCAGGTGAAATCTCCACGCCTTTATGAATTATTATACAAGCCAAAAGAGAAAGTAACTAATTAAATTACTAATTATACAAAACTACCTAAATAAACGCTTAAAAGAAAGAGGAAATTACGACAAGGATTGATAAATCCAAGGAATAGAATCAATCAAGGCTCGAAAAATGTAATACCCGAGTTTTTCCTAGGGTTCACTCGACCGAGTACACTGAGTACTCGGTCGAGTGGAGCTCATTCGGCCAAGTAGGTGAACCGAGTGGGACGTAGAGCTGTGACATCTGGTTCTTTTTTGAGTCATTCGATTGAGTGGCTGATGCACTCAACCGAGTGTCGTGCCATCAAGCACTCAACTGAGTGTGATCGCTATCACTATTTCACGCGTGAAAGGCTAGGGGACCTATCTTCCATTTTGAATCTTTCTTGGTTGTTTTGGCTTCACATTTCCTCACCAAATCATATCCTCTCATCTTCAAAATCCCTCAAAACACACTCAAAACCTTATCCTCAAAGATCTAATCCATACTTGTGACGATTTGTTCTCCAAATATTGCTCCTGTTCATTTATTGACTTTGTAAGTGTAATTCCTCTCTTTTTTATTCCTTTTTCCTTAGTTAGTAAACCCTAATTCTTGATGGGTTGTCTTATGAGGTTTAATTAGGGTTTGGTTTACTTAATAAAGGGGTCAATTAGTATTATTGTTGTCATAGTATATGAATGCGATAATTAGCTACATATTGTATAAGAGGAGACTTTGTAGAAGATCCTTTCTAACTTTGTGGATTTATTGGTGAAGACTAGCAAGAAGGTAGGGTTTCCCTACATAGCTTTGTTAATATGAATGTTTATATACACTTTAGTTGTCATGAATTGCATAATCCATCAAGTAATTGCATAACAGCATGAGATGTTGATAATTAGCGTTTCTTGTCATACTAATTAGGGATTTGTTCATCTATGGTGGTTTGGGTAAGTGTAATTTGATATCTTAATATCACTTGTTACATTAATTGGAAATGTGTTGCTCATTTGATTGATTTGATGTCAAGCATGTGGGTATTGTCTTTAGATGGTTTAATATGGTATGGCATGTCTCAATTTGTAAATTGTGTATGCATGTATCATTGTGGTTGTTGGAGGTTGTGATTGATTATTACGATTATTGAGGAGACGTAAGCTGGTTGGGAGAGCGTCTTACGCTCGGGTCTCCCCTTGGAGCTTCTCACTCCAAGGAGGTTGTGTACATTCATGGCTTGAGTCATGGAGGGACATGTCTGGTTGAGACACGTCGTCTGGTAGCGGTTCCGATTAGCTCTCGGGCCCGATACCACGGGCGTGTCCCGAGTACATTTATTGCGAGCTGGGGCCCGGTGTTTTGTTGGCGGTGTTACGATGCCGTCACCGGGTTTAGCGTGATGTGTTGTGAAGATTGGAGAACTCGTCATGCTGTTTATCATATCGTTGCATGTCACTTGCATTTCACATTCACCATTCATTTGGTGAACATTTATATTATCATTGCTAACCAAAAATAGTTTCAAATGTCTGTGGTGAACCATATGATGATTTTCGTTCATATGGGGAGCAGTGGATTGACAGGTTAAGTTTGCATGCATATTTAGAGGCTTGGGAGCGGTCTTCATCCTTGTAGTCACCACTTATTTGTAGTCTAGTTTTTTTTACAATCATTAGACTCCAATCATTTTGATATGGTTTTATTTTGGGATCATTGTAGAATCCCCTAAATTATCTCTTGTCAAGTTAACTACAACTTATCTATTTTAATCATTCACCTTAAGTACTTTTATTTAATCACTTTACATCGTATGTTCGCACTACAAGCTTGGGAAACCAAGTCTTGTAGCACTTTCATGGGTTGGATTGGCCTTGAGGAAGGTTCCCGACGTATGGGAGTGTTACAAAGGGTGGAATCAGAGTGACGATTTTGGAGCCTAAACGAATGAACCAATGAACTTAGGAGTGTCTAGTAAAATGAACCTGGTTCGAGTTGTAGGGAACTAGTGGCAAGCTTGGGAGACGTCCCAAGGTTGTACTCTTGTCCTCTTAACTCGAGTCGGTCACAAAGCGTGGGAAATGGGACGTTTTGTTGTGCATATGAGTGTTGCATATTCTTGCCGTGCTGTTTATAAGATAGATTATTGGTCAATAGTACATGGTGTAGTTATGTGAGTTGTGTATTTAAGTTGATATGAAGCATGTTGGATGTTTATATGCGAGCATGTTGCGATGATAAGTTGAATGATTCATGATGAGAAAATTTTACTAACATGCTAGTTATCATTATCCGTGCACCTTACGTTATATATTTGTTTTTGCTTCCCGTATATGATGTTTAGAAACATGTGAAATACTGTTACATGTGGAAGTATAGGAGTCGGATGTTGTGTAAGGCCCTAAGGGAGAGCACTTGGTCTAGTGGATGAGGGAACTCGGCCGTATAACAACCCGACCCATCACCGTCGTAACACAACTCCAATAAGATGAGATGTGTACCTTTGGGCCTATTGTTTGTCCTCACTTAAGTCCAAAAGCACAAGGCCTTATTACAAAGTGGTCAGTGGAATCCTTTATAAACATCTCATAAGCTCCTTATTTTCCCGATGTGAGACAACTTTCCTCTCAATCTCTTGGGGTGTTACAGGCCGAGCCTGAGGCACTCGACCGAGTGGGTGGCTTTTAGGAGTTTGGAAAATTATGGATTTAGAGCACTCGACCAAGTAAGTGATGTACTCGACCGAGCGAAGTCCACTCGACTCAGTGGACAAAATGGCAAATTGGGGGAGCTCCTGGAAGTAGCGCACTCGGCCGAGTAAGTGATGTACTCGACTAAGCGAAGTCAACTCTACCGAGTGGCCATGGGCACTCGACCGAGTGGATAGGATGACAAATTTAGGGGAGTTCCTGGAAGTAGGGAACCCGACCGAGTAGGGATTACACGCGACCGAGTGGTGACTCACTCGACCAAGTGGATCTCCTCACTCGACCGGGTGAACCCCATTATAAGTCAATATTGATTGTCTCTTCTTGGGAGACATATATTGACATTTGCTATGGTTCCTTATTTTATAATGCTGCCAAGAAGAGCTCACTTCGCAACCGGACCAACTCGAAGGTCCGAGGAGGAGATAAATCGAATTGTTGCGCAAAATGAGGCCCTCAAGAATATGACAAGAAGATAAGTGGTGGCCGATGCCACGACTATTAGCAATGCAATGGCTCGTCATCGACCCACCAAGTACGATGGAGTTGGGGAACCAAACCTCTTTGGAAATTGGGTGCATAAGATGGAAAACATCTTTAAAGTTGTGCGATGTCCAGACAAATTGAAGGTCGAACAAGAGACATTCAATCTAGAGGGCCAAGCCGGGACTTAGTGGTATAAGGAAAGGGACGACATGAAGGAGTAGTACAAATACGGGGGAGAGAATGCCATTTCGTGGGCGAACTTCAAGGCGGAGATGAGGGATGGATTCTTTCCGGAGCAAGTTCGGTGCAAGCATAGGGCGGAATTTGACAACTTTGTAATGACCAATGAGATGATGGTGTAAGAGTATTACGTGCAATTTAAGGAGGTTGTGGCTTATAATGAAGACCTACAACTAAGCTTTCAACTCTTAGCCCGCAAGTTTGAGAAGGGGATAACCCTTTCGGTTTTTGAAAAGCTCCCGGCGGGGGTGTAAGTGGATGTGAAGGATGTTTATGCTAGGGCCGGAAATGCGGAAAGGTTGGTCAACATGAGCAAATAAGCTAAGGAAAAGGCCGGGGTAAAGAGGAAGGCCGAACTTCAAGGAGGTGGAGGGCACCAAAAGAAATTTAGCTATGATCAAGCTAGGTCCCAATTAAGTGGGACAAATGGAGGTGGCTATACCAATTCAATTGGGCATGGAGGAAGGGCCGTTAGCGAAAGTGGAGGTATAAGGTGTTTCAATTGCGGTGGCATCACCTACAAGAGGAGCGAGTGCACGAGTGCCGGGCGAGGGCCCAACCAGTGGTTTGGGCAATGGAACTTCTGTCGGGCTCCCTCACAAATCATGGGGAACAACCACAATACCGGGTCATGGGGCAAATGTGGTAACTCGAACTCGAACTAAAATGGCGGTCATGGAAGGAGAGGCTACAACCGGGGGGCCCAATCTCAAAGGTCAAACTTCATTGGGAGCCAAGCCACGAAGACTAGGCCGAACACCTCGGCTAGGATGGTACAAGGAGCGGCAAAGTCTAGTGGAAAGATTTTCCCAATGGGAAAGAAGAACGCCGAGGAGGATGCCCATGTTATCTCCAGTACTTTCTTTATTAACTCTCAACCATCTTAGGACAATACCCACATGCTTGACATCAAACCAATAAAATGAGCAACACATTTTCAATTAATGTAACAAGTGTGATTATGATATCCAATTACACTTATCCAAAAACGCAATACATGAAGAAACCCCCAATAGTATGACAAGAACCCCAATTATCCACATCTCATGTTGTTATGCAATTACATCATTGATTATGCAATTCATGACAAATAAAGTGTAAATAAACATTCATACTAACAAAGCTAAGTAGGGTAGCCCTACCTTCTTGCTATTCTTCACCAATAAATCTACAAAGCTAGAAAGGCTCTTCTACAAAGTCTCCTCTTACACAATGTATAGCTAACTATCACATTCACAAACTATAACAACATTAATACTAATTAACCCCTTAATTAATCCCTTTATTAAGTGAACCAAGCCCTAATTAAACCCCATATGACAACCCATCAAAAATTAGGGTTTACTAACTAAGGTAGGAGGAAAAAGAGAGAGGAATTACACATACAAAGTCAATAAATGAACAAGAGCAAGATATGGAGAACAAATCTTCACAAGTATGGAGTAGATCTTTGAGGATAAGGTTTTGAGAGTGTTTTAAGGGATTTTGAATATGAGAGGATAAGATTTGTTGAGGAAATGCAATGCCAAAACAACCAAGATACAGTAAAAAAAGAAGTTAGGTCAATAAGCCTTTCACGCGTGAAACAATGACAACGACCGCAGTCGGTCGAGTGGAGACCACTCGGTCGAGTACATCATCCACTCGATCGAGTGACTCAAAACAGAAGCAGACGGTACAGCACCAGGTTTCACTCGGTCCACCTTATCGGCCGTGAATCAAGGTCAAATATTTATCGAGTGTTTGAACTTACAAATAGTAAATGCGGTTGGAAAACATGTATGAGTGTTTATTATGGGTACGATTCGGGATCTATGTTTAATGAGTTCCATGTTTTGACTATTATAAAACAAAGAGATAGTTTAGGTATAGGTGGTGGAAAATGTATAGTATAAGTCCTAGAAATGCCTAGTGGAGGAAATACTTGAGAGTGATCGTCTACGGTGGTTATATCGTTATACCGACTTGGTTTTGGGAAGCGTTATTTTGTAAAATAATGAAGAAATGAGTTTGGTTAATCGAAAGTGATTATATGATTAAGGACCTATAATTCTAAAAAAAATTGTTACAAGTTTGGCACAAACTCATGTAAGGAGATTGTGTTGCTGGTCGCGACGTAAGATGAATGAGCCTTAGTTTTAATATTTAAGATATATAGTTGTAAAATCTACTACTACCAAGTTGGGTCTTCACGGATACGGGATTGGGAATGTGATATGCGATACATACGGGTTTAATTATGTTATTAAGGTATGTTGATCACTTGTGTTATGTAGGATAACCAACTGGTTTAATTATGGATGTTATTTGCAAAGCCTTCTTTTAATTACTCCATCAAGTATCCATGTTATGCACTGTGGTCTAGTTGTCAATTGCTTGGCCGAGTTGTAATATTGTTGTTATTCTTTATGAATAATGTTGTGTTTAGACCATGTTCACGAGACTTTATAGGGTGTGACAGTGGCCGATATGGCCGTTGTTTTTCGCACTGCGGCGTGGTTGTTGATGATGGTGTTTACCATCACCGGTCGTGGCCGAGGAGACGAAATGGTTGTCAAATGAATTTTGAAATGTTATGTTTATTATAGTATTGTTATATGGGTTGCTATTATGTTTCAATATTGTTGTTCGCCTTCCGTAAATTTCATGCTTATGGATGAAAGAGTAGAACATGTATAATGGAGATGAAGGTCTTAGCTATGTTAGTTGTGTTGAGATTTTTTATATATATTTCTTAATGAGGTATATTTGTTGTGATGCTTATGAGCGTGATTTCGATTAGTCATTTATAGACTTGTAGTGACAAGTAGTTAGTAGAATATGTCTTATTGTATTGAACTAGAAGCTAGTATGTGGTTCGTAACCCTTTTGTTAGGATAAAAGTAGTACGGGTGAGCCAATAGTGATATTTTGGAGGATCTCCTTTGTGTATGAGAATAGTAAGCGATAACCGGTTATCGGCAGGATGGGATGGTGTTAATGAACAAAAGTGGGTAAAGATATACTACAGAGTGGACATTTTACGGTATACGTTGTTGTCAAATGTGCCATTGAGGCATACTAGGCGCAAAAAATAGTGGAATTTAGTTGGAGAATCGAGAAGATGTTAATAGTCGATGTTTGGGATTTGAACTTCGGGTCGAAGTTTCCTTTTATGGGGAGTCGATGTAATAATTTGGAATTTAAAGGACAAACACGGATGTAAACAGAGTGAATAGTCGAATAAAAGTGTAATACCCCCAATATATTTGATATTATATTACTAATTTTTCTTATTTTAATATATATTTATTATTAATTTAAGTTAGGTTTTTATTTTTATTTTATTAGAGGAGTTCACGTTTTTAAGGAAATTTTAGTATTATGGGTCAACCAAGTTTCCTAATGTCTTTATATATAAAACGTTAGACAAAACCCTATTCTAATGCAAACCTATGAGCATGTTTCCCTCCTGTGACGTCCGTAAACGTTTGTGCCTCCATCACCATGAATCATTAAAATCCTACATGTATTATCATTGTTAAAGGCAACGATCAGCGTAACAATCTCTTGTTGTGTCTATCGCCTAAGTCTTTTACAACCAACTTCTATCTGCCCTTTTCTATTATGGATTTTTGAGGTCATTGCTTTTGGTGACACAAGACAAATTTAAGGTAACATGATTCTACCGATTCTAATATTATTATTATTATTATTATTAGGGGTTGTATGAGTTTATATTTGTCGTACATGTTATATGTGATAAATAGATTATTGATGGTGGTATGTGAAAATTGCCTTCTTTTTATAATTATGCTATATACTAGTAGCYATTTTATTTTATATTGCTAAGTTAATTGTTTGAGAYATGGGTTWAAGACGAGTGTGTTTGAATTGTGTGTACGGAAAAGCGCTACAAACTTGAACGATATGTTTATTCATAGTGGAATTGGGTTATTGTTGTGATTTACACATGGATTTACGTAAAAGGTAAAGATTGGTGTAGTTGGAATAATTTGAGTGCTACGTGATATTATAGTACTACTAGCATGGTCATGGTCTGATTAATATTATTGTTGAGTTTGTCATATGGTCTTTGAGCCGCAGTCGTATATGTGATCGAAAGTTTGGATTTTCTTGTATTGTGTTTAAATCGTCTTTTTTTTTACCTTGATTTGTGGGTGAGTTGCTTAGAGCCTTGTACACTAAGTGTTGAGCACAGTTCTTTGAACCTTTGACAATATCTATATTGAAATTGAGATGGAAATTGGTTACTGGTATTGAGTTATGAGGCCGTTGTGCCATATTGTGTTTTACGGTCCAGAGTGACCATGGTTATTGAGTTATGTTCTGAGTTTGAAATCGATATTGAGATGGAAATATTGTTTTGCGATTTTATTCCGCCGGTTCACTCACCCCTTGTTCTGGTCTTAGGGTCGACGATGAGAATGCGATATCTGATTACCTTGGAGAATTATATTATAAGACGGAGTAATGAGTGAAACGGTGTAATGAGATGAGACTTGGTTAATTATTTGGATGAGGGAGTTTATTTTATATTAAGGAAACAGTACAGAATTGGTTGGAGGTACTAGTTAGTTACGGGGAGTGTTTTTGTTATTCTCTGTGTTTATTTTTATTTTTACGTGTGTATGTTTTCCACGCCATGACCAAAATTAAGCCGCTTATGTTGAGGTATTATCTGTCACTCAGCTCCCCGGTTGACGTGTATTCTCCCTTCTGGGCTACTCGTCATGGGGGTAGGTCCATTCTGTCTTCTGATTTTATTTCAGGTGACTTCCGCTGCAGTTCAAAATGATTTTCGAGTCAAGAGTTTTTATTAAAGACTTTGTAAAATATTTATTTGATTTTGTATTATTTTATTTTTAAAAAGATTTTTAATAAGAGACTTTTTATATTGATTATAATATCTCTTTATTTTGGCCAATTTGAATGTAAATGTAAGTTTTTATTTAGCCGAAAATCAGGGGTGTTACAAAAAGAACACTTAGAATTTGGTATAATGAAAGATTTGGAGTAAGGCATGAGTTTGGGAGTAAGGCATAAAAGAGATTTGAATAATGCAGGCGGACTTCGTAAGAATATAAGAGTGTTGAGGCGAATCATATCGGACATAGGGAGAGTGCTAATAGCGGCGAGAACATGGTTGACCTTGTGAAGGTGTGAAAGATAGCGACGACGGTAGGAGGGTTTTTGAGAGCCGATAGTGGACATTATGAAAGTGTCAGAAAAAGGGAGTTGAGGCGAACTTCGGGGACGAAGTTCATTTTAAAGGAGGAAGACAATAATACCTCATATTTTAGAGTCTTGGTCAAAGGTTAGTCAACGGTAAAAGAGAAAATGATTTTATAAAATTGTATTTAAAATTGTACTTTTAAAAATTATGTTATAAAATGGTATTGTATAGTGACGGTAATATCTAGTAATAATAAGAGACTAGAACCTTCTACCCACACACACACACACACACACAC
>VHZZ01010349.1:6226-18520 GCA_009801015.1 Silene noctiflora | reverse complement strand
TGGGAGAAAATTTGAACTTGATGAAGTTCGAGAGCCACAAACCGAGAATGAGGTGGAGGAGAACGTGGAGGATAACGTTCCCTCCTCTTCTGAGATGGTAATAATTCCTAGGAAGTCAGGTAGAATCAGTCATCCACCTGACCGCTACCTCGGTAACATCGAAGAGGGTAGCGTTTTGTTACTTTTAAAAAGTGACGAACCCACCACCGATAAATCGGCCATCTCTAGTCCCGACTCCGCAGAATGGCTTGAGGCCATGCAATCGGAAATGGATTCCATGTACGAGAAGCAAGTATGAGACTTGGTGGATTTACCCGAGGGCGTGAGACTCCTTCAGTGTAAATGGATCTTCGAGATCAGCTCGGCATGGATAAGCATGTGGATGTTTACAAAGCTAGACTGGTGGCAAAGGGTTTCACTCAAGTTCATGGTCTACACTATGACGAAACCTTAGCTCCAGTCGCTATGCTTCGGTCCATTAGGATAATTTTAGCGGTTGCCGCATTTCATAATTATGAGATTTGGCAAATGGATGTCAAAACCTCCTTCTTGAATGGGATTCTAGAAGAGGAAGTGTACATGACACAACCTGAAGGTTTTGTAGATACATTTAACCCTAAGAAGGTGTGTAAGCTTATGACATCCATATATGGTCTTAAGCAAGCATCTAGGACTTGGAACCATCGCTTTGATCATGTTATTAAACAATATGGTTTTTTTCGAAGTGTTGAGGAACCTTGTTTGTACATGAAGTTTAGTGGGAGTAAAGTTTTTTTCCTTATCTTATATGTGGATGACATATTGCTCATCGGGAATGATGTACCGACGCTCACTTCCGTTAAGGAGTGGCTAGGGAAACATTTCTAGATGAAGGACTTGGGAGAGGCACAGCGCATTTTGGGTATCCGGATCTATAGGGATAGGTCGAAGAGGATACTAGCATTAAGTCAAGAAACTTATATTCATAAGATTCTTTATAGGTTCAATATGAAGGACTCTAAGAGAGGCTTTCTTTCTATGGATCTAGGGATCACTTTGAGCAAGTCACAGTCTCCCTCTACACGTGATGAAATTGAACTCATGAAGACCATCCCATATGCTTCCGATGTTGGGTCTATCATGTATGCTATGATTTGCACTCATCCCGACGTCGTGTATGCTTTGAGCATGACGAGTCGTTACCAAGCCAAGCCTGGTGAGAGTCACTGGATAGCCATAAAGAACATCCATAAATACTTGCGAAGGACTAAGGACTCGTTCTTAGTGTTTGGAGGAGAAACAGAGTTGCGTGTAAGGGGTTACACGGACGCCAGTTTCCAAACCGATAGGGATGATATGAAATCCTAATCTGGTATGTCTTTATGTTTAATAGAGGAGCAGTTTGCTGGAAAAGCTTCAAGCAAAGCGTCACTGCGGATTCTCCAACATAAGTTGAGTACCTAGCAGCATTAGAAGCTGCAAAGGAAGCTTTTTGGATCCGGTAATTCATGGATGGACTAGGAGTAGTCCCTTCCACCGAAGACCCTATCAGTCTGTATTGTGATAAGAGTAGGGCTATTTTTTAACCTAAAGAGCCCAAGTCTAGTAACAAATTCAGACACATAGAAAGGATATATCATGTAATAATAGATTACGTGGAAAGGAAGGAAATTGACATTTGTAAGGTTGAGACAGACGATAATGTAGCTGATCCTTTAACCAGGCCTTTATCAAACGCTTAGTATGATGGACATGTCGTTGCAATGGGATTGAGACGAGTACCAGAATTTTTTTAGATTATGGATATGTAATACTTGGATATTGTATCATTTTTATATATGATAATCACATTCATTGTTTAATTTTTCAATTATGAATTATTTCTAATAGTAAGGCTAAATTTCAATACTCGGTTTATCCAAATAGGTTGTATGACAACTTGAACCCTATTCAAGTGAACAAGATGAACTTTGTATTTTGTCCCTAGTCCCTTAATGAGGCGACATCTCGGAGTGACTAGATTGTAAGTCGATTGTGGTTGTTTCAATACCATGAGGTCATAGAGATGACTGATCGATTACATAGGCAGACTGTATGACACTTTCCCGGACAGTGACCATAATAGAGTCCCTTATTTCTATTTTAGACGCCTGGTCGTGGCAGGGACTTCTATGATATTTCTATGAGTCGATTATTTTGACAGGAGACTATTATCTAAGTCAGTGCAGTTTCCGAGTGACTTTGTTTTTTGTCCTAGGTCGTGCCGTGAAAGGAAGCCAAAGGGCATCTACGGAGTCATGGTGATCTGTATTGAGCGAAGATAAATAGGGCATACAGGAATTGTCCACCCATGTTAGGTTTAAATATCTCAGGGCCACTCGAGGAGTTGTGACTGGAAATGTGTGTCCATGATCGGAAGTAATCTATGGAGATTTTTCCGGTCTCGCAGTCACACTCCAGATCGAGAAAACCAATCACGATATGTTCATGTGCAAGTGTGACCTGAAAGACACCTTGCATTGAGTGGGAAATTAAAACGAACAAGAGAATTAATAACGCACAACTTGTATCGGACAAGTGGGAGATTGTTGGAGTAGGTGTCCTCCACAATAGTCCATTTATATAATAAATCTCATTTAAGGAATATAATCAGAATTTAATTTTTATAATCCTCGTCAGATGATTAATGTAAATCGATAACGGTTGGCTGACTAGAGTTTGACGTTATTGTCGTNTGAGATACAGTTTAATTAGTCCCTTGATAAATTGACTAAAAGGTTAGTCGATAAATTTAATTTAGAGAGATATCGAGTTATGAAGTCGAGGCACGGAAGTTATTATTAAATTATACGATAATTGAATAATAAATTTTAATGAGACGGGTTTTACTTAATTAATTGTTAATTTACTAAAATTGTACTAATCGATTATTGTGATTAATATTAGTATGTAAATTATATGTGTATATGTACACGTATATTTACGGAATGTTATTGGACGAAATTAATCGGGAAGCATTTAGACATGAAATGATGTTTATGTGGAAATTTACACGTATTTGTACAACAAATATAAGAACCAAAACGGACGCTAAATGGGTGTCTTGAACCGTGTGAATGAAGAATAAGTGGGTGGTTATGGACACAATCATTATTCTTCTTTTGCATGCTTATTTTTCTTCCCAATATGACTAGCTTTTTGCTTTACCCATGTGTAATCATGAAGCATGAAAAACAACACTCAATCTCTTCCTCTCAGCACCACTACCCGGCCTCCCCCCCTTAAATGGGCAATGGTTGCTCATTTTTATTTTTTAATAATTGCATGTGAATAAAAAAATATATATAACATTGTCTCTCTAAAATCTCAAAAGAAAAATTACTAAGAGTTAGTAGTTAAAATCACAATATTCACTAAGTAATAGAAATAGGTTAGGTCCATTAGAGTTTTGAATATGAAAGCTTACAAACCCTAGTTAGTAATAAGGAAACGACTCATAAGTTGTTCCTCTAGTTTTACTAATGATTCGAATAACTAACAATTCATATTCAAATAAGGATTCATGCCCATCTCTACTATAAACAAGTTTTAATGCCATATTTTAGGATAAAACTTGAAAAACGATTTTCCAAAAGTATTTTAAAAAGAAAATCTTAGTCGTGTACAGTTAAAAAATTCACATCTCAAAGTTATAGTAGAAGACCTATAACTTTGAGTCTTTGTGCAAGTAATGTTATAGCTGTGAGGCTATAACTCTACTAAATAAAGATCACTCTTTTAATTACCATTACAAGACGACAACCTATTCTATCTAATCTTCCTGGAGATCTTCAATATAGGCTTCATCTTTCCATACAAGGTTCTCTAGATCTTTACTTCAACATTCCTTGATCAACACTTGAAAGTTTGAATATACTTTGATCTTGATTGAATGCTTGATCATGAGGCTTGTTTAACTTCATGTTAATCACAATTATTTAATGCTAAACGTAAAAATCTAATCTATAAAGACTGAACAAACAATTACTAGCAAGATGTATATATAAATTGGATAACATACTTGTCATCATTAAAACACAAACATATATAAATATGTGACTCAACAAAGGGACAAAATGCAAGCAACATAAACCTAAACCATGTCATGTAGAATCAAAATGCATGAGAATAAAGAGGGAAAAATGGTATAAAATATGCATATATGAAACCTCCCCACACTTGAACATTACTTTTTTCCCGAGTAAGTGATTGAGAAAAAAATGAGACCCTTATTAAACTAAGGCTAACTAAATTAATAATGTCCGATGAAAGGCAATTAACGGTCCTTCTCCGTCCCTTCAAGTCATAACAAAACACAATGAGGTATGTGCCTCCTTGCAAGGCAAGTGGGAGCTTCCGGAAATTTTTTGACACAGCAAGCAATTAAGCACCAGTCAAGAACGTAAGATGCATCAACAAAAAGGCTAACCGCTTTCCTCTTCTAAGCGGACGAGTTTTGGAAGACGAATGAAGAGACTCTAGTTAGTGAAGAATACTGCCTCAGGGTCCGTATTTGTGTCAACCCCCTAATGCTAGCTCTACTGGCACAAGTGATAGCAAAAATTGACCAAGAAACACATTCAAGGTCGGGAAAAAGGGAGAACGCGACATGACTCACAAGATTTAAAAAAACTAACACGAGATTCGACACTATCTAGACTATGACCATGCAAACAGTTTCCTAACAGTTTTCGCTTGTTACACAATTCAAGAATGGTGATTTTTGTACAAAATGAAGTCTAATTATTCACCTACTACGACTTGCAAAAGGATTCCCGCAATCTAACGTGGTGTTCATTCCTAATATCAAGTAAGAGATGAAAAAACGAGGTAGATACATGTATTATAAAGCAAGATGGGTTGTAGTAGGGCTATGGTCATGGGGGAAAGCGGATTGGTGCAAGCACCAATATGGGAATGTGGGGTTAAAAGGCCAAGAAGTTGTCAAAATTTCCATTTCATTTTGTTCATTGGTTTTACGTTCCAAAATCGTCGCTCTGATACCACTTTGTAATACCCCCATCTACCAAAGTGTCTTACCAAGGCCTACCTTAGCGAATGGAGGTGTTACCATCTCGGTTGCCCGAGGTAAGTATATCAAATAGACCATAAAAGAACATTTAAATAAAGTAAATAGAAGTTTAGTCGATTACAAGTGAAACATCAAAACCCAAAACTGAAATACAACTCCAAAATAAAGTGATCATCTAATATTACAAGACAACGGAAGCTAGCTAGAAGACTCGGTGATGCTCCCATCCATCTCGCAAGAGGCTCAACCAAACAAACCTGCTAAAAATCTGCTCACCATTCCCTAATAGATCACCGCAGGTTTCGAAAACATAGAAGGGTCAGTCAATTGTATAATCAACCATGAGTTACTAATTAACAAACAACACAAGATAATTATTCAATAAATTATTCTCATCCTTTAAACACCACCGTCTGAACTGCAGCCAGACCTGCCAGGTTACCCATCGCAACAGGTACCCATAACGCCAGTGATAGACCGAAACCTTGCCACATAAGCCCCGCTCATCGCAACAAGCAAACCCAGATCATTAATATGCACATCCCCCATGTGATGGGAGCCACAAGGGGTAAAGATTAGGGTGAAGACCATCTTCCGACAAAGGCTCCACAATCAATACCAACAATTTCACCAGCACCGAATATCACAATAATCCACATCAAGGACATTACACATTTCCAATTAACTTATAAATAAACATATAGAAAACTGAGTAGGGAAACCCTACCTTATTCGAAAAATCCAATATTAAACACAACAATGAAGCTAGAATTGCTCCTCTACGAAATTGTCACCTAACAAAGATAATCAAGTAATACCATATCACAATCCGTCACTAATCGCCTGCTTATCCCTAAAATTAACCCAAATTAAGGTTTCAGCAAATGTAAACAAATTACAAGATAAATGGAAGCAATACTTACAAATCGATTGGCACAAGAACACGGAATCCGACAACCAAAAGCAAGATCTTGCTTGCTTGATGATTAGAGTGATTGGGGATAGTTTAGAGAAATGTTTTAGGTTTAGAAACTTATTAACAAGTGTTTATCGAAATATATATAATCCCCTTATCACTTTAATCAAAGCGCAGAAAAACGACTCGTCAGACCTGGTACTCGGTCGAGTACCAGACATACTCGACCGAGTGTCTCACATACTCAGCCACGTTTTCACAGGAATTAGCCTGCCTTAGGACACTCGATGACTTACTCGGTCAAGTAGAGCCTACTCGACCGAGTTCACTATACTCAGAAATCTGTGGTATTACACACTAAGCAGGTATTCGTGTTGCTCGGTCGAGTGAAAAGGTCCACTAAATCGATTTAGCATCACTCGCTCGAGTGTGGTGGTCCACTTGATAGAGTAAGGGTCACTCGGTCGAGTACAAAGGCTCACACGGTCGATTGTCGTACGCAGTTCTCGACAACTTCCAGGTTTCGTAAAACGGTCATATCTCCCTCATTTCTTGGTCATTTTAGGCGTGTGACCTACCGTTAGAATCGTAAGAGAACACGCTATCACTTTTATTTGGAACCACGTCAATATCGTTTCTTTATCTTAAGTTAGAACAATTTTAAGACGACCCTTCCATAGACGATCATTATAACAACTCAACTTTTATTCTTAACAACTTAGACACCATGAATCAAAACATTGACAACTCAATACTCCTACATCCATTATCCTAAGTGACATTTTATCATACCAACTTTTAAACTAAACATAACATTAATATACTACAGATGCTAGAAGTCGTGTTCATCCTTTGTAACCACATTCATGCTCATACTTCTCAATCAAATAATACTCATCACATCTCATCAGTATGAAATTCAAACCAAACATATTACAATTTGGTACTTTTCACATTATTCCACCACGTACTCATTCCAATCATATTACTCATCAAATCACCACATTACACCACATATCCACATTAATGCACATAACTACCACATTATACAGTTTTCACATACATACCACATAGCATACATTTTACCCCACTATCATAACTCCCTTGTAGTTACCTAAGGGCCTTAGGGCGATTTCAGGACATCTCCCAAATATTTGGGGTAGCTCCAAAAAATCCCTTTTCGGGTTCATTTATTTCACACCCTACATTCATTTGCTTCATTGGTTAACGTTCCAAGATCGTCGCTCTAATACCCCTTTGTAACACCCCCACTTACCAAAGTGCCTTACCAAGGCCTACTTTAGCAAATGAAAGCATTATCTTTTCGTTTGCCCGATGTAGTACATATCAAATAGACCATGATGAAACATTTATTAAGATAAAGTAATATTTAATCGATTACATGATCCAAAACTAAAACAAATTACAACTCCATTACCAAAAGAATAAATGTCTAATGACTCAGCGGAAGTTATAAAATGTAGATGAATCGTCGGTGCCCATCGAAACCCGCATGCAAGCTTAAACATCAACACCTGCTAGACTCACTGCTCCCCATTTGTTGGAAATATCAAATGGTTCTCCATAGTTTCAAAACATACGAAGGTCAGTACAACTATACAATTAATCATAAGAACAACACAAACACAAGAAGCTCATATGATTAACCAATCCAATCCATCACCTCCGAACTCCATAATAACCTATGTGTGAACCGCAGCGCAGCCACCAATGGCTCTCATCGCAACGAGTAGTGGGGTCCCATCGCAATAGGTATCCCACCCCTGCCGATGTCAGACAACAGCACTGAACATCAAAATCCCCACTCATCGCAACGAGAGAACCCATATCTTTAATGTGTACATCCCTCTTGTGACGGGAGTCACAAGAGGCTATACATGGGGGTGAAACAATCTTCCGACATAGCTCCACAATGTCATCCACAACTCCACCATCATCTAACAACAACAATAATACCAATAATATAACCACACAAATATAAAATCACATTCATCTCACAATCAACTAAACAATTATACTAAGTAGGGAAACCCTAACTTTTAGCAAATACTCCAAACACAAGCAATCCAATATTAATCCTTCACAAGTGCATTCATCACCTACATAACATAATTATGTAGAATGACTACATGCTCAATTAATCATGCACATAACCAAGACCTATCATGACTTAGTAGTAATCTTCACTTAAAGACCAAACTCGACTTTTCCAGACTTTCCAGCACCGGGTAGACTCGCTATAAAATACATAACTAATTCCATAAAAATCCAATCGATCCAAGGCCAATTGGGTTAGAACCCTATGACTCTTTGCTACAACTCTTATCTTAATTACTATTCCCAAATTCCAAACTTATCAAGGGTTTCTAGACCGATTTCCAAAAGTTAACAGATTCCGTCGCACAAAATGGAGAGATTCATAAAACGGGTTAAAATCATCATTTTTGGGAAATTCCAAGTCTTATTGTCATTTATAATCTTCATGTATTATCTATGAAAAAGGCCTCCACATGAATTGACATTTAATTTAGGGTTTCGAACCATTTTTCACAACACAATCAGAATCATGGGCTTTTCGGCGACGATTCATGAATAAATAACTTAAGACTAACCACAAGGAATCTAACTATGAAATTTGATATACATAAACTAGACTTGAAATAAACGAGACTCTATTTTATAACTTTTCAAACACGAAGATTTTAAAATAGTATAAGCAGTTGAATGAAATTAACTTACAGAAAGAGGAATCGAATTAGGTTGAAATAGGAGAGAAATCCCCAATCCGATCAAAGGACAAGCCAATCTTTCATCTTTCTCTTTCTCTCTAATTTAGAAAAGAGCTTACGGTTTAGGTTTTGGAAATGGTGATTAAGAAATTACTTAAACCTTATTAACAAAACCCTCGGTCTAAAATAAAATGAGACTAAAGGATATAATCAGACTGGTCCACTCGGTCGAGTACTACCGAATAGTTGGAGTAGGTGTCCTCCATAATCGTGCGTTTATATAATAAATCTCATTTAAGGAATACAATAAGGATATTTAATTTTTATGATCCTCGTCAGTTGATTATTGTAAATCGATAACGGTTGGCTGACTAGAGTTTGACGTTATTGTCATGTGACGGCGGTGATCAACTGACCCCTTTCGGTCACACCTAGAGGAACAAACCCCAATAGACAACTAATTAATTATATGAGATACAGTTTAATTAGTCCCTTGATAAATTGACTAAAAGGTTAGTCGATAAATTTATTTAGAGAGATATCAAGTTATGAACTCGAGGCGCGGAAGTTATTATTTAATTATACCATAATTGAATAATAAATTTTAATGAGACGGGTTTTAGTTAATTAATTGTTAATTTACTAAATTTGTACTAATCGATTAATGTGATTAATATTAGTATGTAAATTATATGTGTAGATGTACACGTATATTTACGGAGTGTTATTGGACGAAATTAATCGGGAAGCATTTAAACATGAAATGATGTTTAAGTGGAAATTTACACGTATTTGTACGACAACTATAAGAATCAAAATGAACCCTAAATGGGTGTCTTGAACCGTGTGAATGAAGAATAAGTGGGTGGTTATAGACACAATCATTATTCTTCTTTTGCATGCGTATTTTTCTTTCCAATATGACTAACTTTTTGAATTACCCATGTGTAATCATGAAGCACGAAAAACAAGACTCAATCTCTTCCTCTCACCACCACTACCCGGCCTCCCCCCTTTAAATGGGCAATGGTTGCTCATTTTTATTTTTTACTAATGCATGTAAAAAAAATATAACATTGTGTTTATTAAATCTCAAAAGAAAAATTACTAAGAGTTAGTAATTAAAATCACAATATTCACTAAGTGTTAGTAATATTAAAATTAATAATCAAGGGTAATCTAATACTATATCTAGTTAATATAAATTAGGTTTTTGTTCTTGGGTGCATCTCGTTGGGAGATCTTCTTGTTGGAGATTTTGTAGTGGAAGATCATTCAAATTACATTAGCTCAAAAACAACTAAGATAGGTGATATTGGTTGTGCCCATATTTATCATATCCAATGTACAGAAATTTGATTTCCTCTCTTTTATTTAAAAATGCATTTTATAATTTATTCATGATTCAATAGATCCTATATAATCTAATCTTAAGTGATTTGATAAACTAATTAGAATGGTCTAATTAGGGTTTATAGACTTTCAAGTGGTATCAAGAGCTTTGGCTTGTATCATGCATGTTAATTTTAAGCATTTTAACAAATTATGAGATAATTTAAAAAAATAAAAAATGGTGTAAACAAAAGGTTTTAGCACGAAATTTTTGGGGCATGCATTTTTATTGATCTCAAAATGTTTGTGGTCAAATTTGGTATTTTGTGGAATTATTTTGCTATTTATTATGATTTTTGTATAAAAACCGAGTCAAAATGCCGTATTTTAGTTAAGAGTTAACTAAAAATAGTTTCATGTTGATTCGAGTCTTGAAATTTTTATATGATATCACCTGAATATTATTCATATTGTATGTAAATTTTCCAAATTTGATTTGGAGTTTTGCATGTTTATTGGTTTTTATGAGATAAAAATCAATAAAAAGGGGTTAATTTTATCAAAAATAAGAATCGTTTATTTCTGCCCATGATAAATTTTTTTACATTCAAAAATATTTTTAAAAGTTAAAAATGAAATTTAAAAATTGATTTTACCTATTTTTGATACTTATTGGTTTTTAATGGTTAAAAAACGATAAATATCGATCTTTTTCTCCATAAACTTTATTTGAAATTTTTGGGAAATTTTTTTAGCCTTTTTAGGTCCCTGGAAATGTTCCAGAATTTACAAAAAAAAATTATTTAAAATTCTTGTAATGTTTACAATAATTTTGATTTATTTCATAATAGTTATGTGTTTACCAATAAAATTAGCAAATAATATCAATTCAAACTAATTATTTATTAAAAAAAATTAATAAGGACTAATTTTTGAGTTTTAAAATAGTTTAGATAATTAGTTTGAGCATAAATGAGATTTAAGTGTTGGTTGTTGATATTTAATAGTTAAATAATCGACAAATCCACAAAACCGAGCAAGATACTTACGATTGTGCTAAAGGGCGATTTTGGCATTATTTTTACAGCATTTTAAGAATATTTGTATATTGAATGAATGGATGTCATTTATTTAAAGTATTTATTTATGTGTACCTAGTATGGCCTAGTTATTTTAATCGTTATCACCCGAAATGTATGGGAATAACGATTTGTTTGTAATTTTAATACGATCTCGTATCGTCGGTTTGTAATTAATTAATAGATTTTATTTATTTTATTTTCATTAATGTATAATAAGAATAGTTATGTAATTTGTATAATTGTTATTTTTCCGGCGTTTCCAAAAGACGGAGTTTTCACGAGACGGTGTTATTTTTGGAAAGGAGTTCCAAATCCCACAAGATGGTGCCATTTTTGGAAGATGTTCAAATGAAGAGGCAAGGGACCAAGGAGTTGGTTTCCGAACTTGTAATAATCTAGTTATTTTTATTAACTAGGTGACCATACTAGGATTATTCATATGCTTGCTTGCTTTTATTTTCGCTCATGCCAAAATCGCCTACCACTTGCATTTTATTTTACCCGATTGTCGATTTATAGTTATTTACATTCACCGACTTAGTTCACTTATAGGGAATTTATAAGTAAATTGACAAGATCTCTCACTTTTAATGTAAAATAATTGAGATTAGCCTAACCAATTAGAACACCTATGAATCCCGTGTTCATTAGGGCAACCACAACGTGGACTCTTTTTACCTTGGGTAAGTAGGGTGATGAGATCACATGCGAAAGTTGGGTTAGACTCAATGGGATAAGAGTTGTTCCGGGGCTAGTGGATGGATTTAGTTTAAATAAGTCAACCGAGAGTTCTAAAGGTAGAATTAGTCAAACGTTGACTTGTCGTTCTTTTATATAAAGGTGGCATAACATGTTCATTTTTTTCTAAAAAGCGGGTCTCGGAATCTTTTATATAATTTAGTGAGGAATCATTATATGAATGCTAAAACTTGATGAAACTGTTTACAAGTACATTATTAAAACAATGAATGATAATATTTCCTTATTTTGTTGTAGCATTTTTAATTCGCAATGGCAACTTCATCAACTCCATCAACTACTCCACCAGGCAAAGTTTCATGGCTAAGGTCCTTTATGGACAAATGCACCATAAAATATGATGGTAGAAACTTTGTTGAATGGGAATCTACAATCAAAAGCGCCGCGTTATCCGATAACGTGCTC
>VHZZ01010346.1:41568-53669 GCA_009801015.1 Silene noctiflora | reverse complement strand
CTGACTTATCACTAGCTATTTTGTTAGTATAATTTAGGTTTATTTTGATATAGGTGATTCGACTTTAGCCTTGTCACTTAATCCAAAATGAACCAAACTACTCCCAATTAGATTAGATTAGACGAATGGTAATCAGACTATACCTCAGTCAAGCTTTCAACACACCCTGATCAACCTAAGCAAATAACTTGCAGATGAATCCCGGCTGGTAACACTTTAAATTCATCCACAATACACAACATGCAAAACTCAGATGATATATTATAAGACAAAATCAAGATAACAAACAACAATCCCTATAAATTCACACACAATACACAACATGCAAAACCCAAATAACATGCTAATATCTCGAAAACCCCAATTACCATGGGAAGAAAAATAAATAGCATTTTGAAAACCCTAATTACCATGGAAAAGAGAAAATTAATCAAAAAAACAATTAGAAAAGGTAAAAATCGAAAGATCAGTTAGCATACCTTGATTAATATACAAGAAGAGGTTGTGCACAAAATATACATGATCCAAGAAAAGGAAGCAGATTAACACGAAGTAATAAAGAGATAATTGCAATAGATTGAATGCATTATTTGAAGATTTGGAGAGAAAGGATGATAAAGGAGCAGAAGGTCGTGACTTGATGAAAGAGATAAGAGAAGCAAGACACGGGATTAAGAGGAAAAAAGTGAAGGGCATAATGGTCAGAGAATGTAAAGATTACTGTTATAGCTACAGTAAGGGAAGTTTAGGATTTCTAAAGAGTGTGGATATCCGACCCACTATTTTAAAATGGCGTATCCAAATTCATTAATAAAAAAAGTGACCGAGACAATATTATGTAATCATATTCATAAATCCTCTTACCTTATGTAATTTGTGTCAACAGAACAATGTATTACAGGTATTTTTGTAGTTCCTTCCAACTTGCTATTAGAATCACATTGGAATCTAGTTACATATAATTTGAAATCAAATTAATATATACAGTATAAAAATGATACAACAAAATTAGCGCAAACTAGCTTCCGAACACAAGCCGGTTTTTAACCCGAAAAGGCTACGGTTACACTCGATGTATAGAATATCTTGTACACTGCGAGTAACGTCATGACACGTGGCAATGATAGGGACATGAGATAATATCCTTTTCAACTTTATTTTGTTATATTTTGGGAGCCAAATTCTAAACTCAAATTTTAATATTTTTTAAAAATTATTATCAATATTATTTTCTTAGATTTGGTAAATATTATTTTCTATTTTTTTCCTTTTTACTATACTTTCTTCACCTAATGTACTGTTTATGGGTAAACCGTAAATCACCCTACCACCACCAACCACCCTACAACCACTGCTTCCTCTCCGCCGTCAAACACCAACCAGCCCCGACAACATCTCACGCCGACGAGACCTCTGGCCATCAGTGTAATATTTTTCCCTAACATTTATGGGTACCTCTCAACACCTGTCCTTATTCCCTACCACTATGCTACTCCTCCCCGCCGTCAAACCTACTGGCGCCAATCTCCTCTCTCGCTGACAAACACCCGGTCTCACCCTCACCGACGCACCAACCTTCTCTCCCTACTTCACGGGAGTTAGAACCAGGTGCTAAATTCTCCAGCTGAAGAATCTGACACTCGTACACCACTTCACGCCGCCAACAATATCCCCGTTCTCCACGTACGCAGCCTTGTCGTTCCAACCACCATCACACCGTCATGTTTTTTTTTTTCTTTTTTTAAATATATTCAAGATTGTTAGTTTTGATTTAATCTTAGTAAATCGTATCATTGAATTAATCCTAATATTTTTGTGCCCGATTGATAATTTTTCTTTTTAATTAAAAGCAAGAGCATGAATTTAAGTTTTTTTTCTCAAAAAGAAACGTATGATGGTTAGGGTAAAGATTTTTAAGATATGGATGAATATTTTTTTAATATATAATATTATATTTAATTATAGTAAGTATAATTATTATTAATTATGATATCAAACAAAAATTTTCCTAGTATCTTTATAATAAATATTATTTCCTGAGATTTTTTCTCTCCAACCTTTTCATAATTTCCCCATATAACAACCAATAGATTCCCTGCACATGTCGAATTTTAATTGGTGGTGTATAGAATCTTCTATACACCGAGTGTAACCGTAACATTTTCCATTTTTAACCAAGCCGATTCTAAAAGCTCGACTAGCGGGCTCAAATCATTTACAACCCTTAGATTATTTATGTGAAATACTAGTGATGCTCAAATTAATAACTTCCGGTGGAAAAAACGGGACCAGGTACAGCGTCAAAGTGTCGGGGTAAGGTGGTACCAACTATAAACGACGTCGTTTCAGGTTTTCCCCCCCAAATTTCCCAATTGATTAATTCCCCAATTTCTACTTCAAAAAATACCAATGATCTCATTTAATTCGTCTTTTATCTTCCTCATATTTATCTGATTCAGGTTTGCTGTACGATTTTCGAATTTTGTCTTTCTTAATTACGCATTTTCTTAAATTTAATTTCATATGTTATATATTGGGGTTCCGATTTTATTGTTGATTAAATCGTGTGATTTTATTGACCAATTCCGTCAATTTTGTCGACATTTTTCTGAAAACCGGTATATCGTGTACCGGTTATTAACGGTTAGTCTTGTGTGAGACCATTGTATGGTACGGTGGACAATCGAGCTTATTGATCATGTACTCCATTATAAGCTGATATAGGGTCGACATGTGCATACAACGGTCGTATATGAGTTTTTGTCGAGTTTGCTATTTTAGCTGGACAGTAGCACACATTTTGGAATGAGCTTTCGTGTCGTAGATGGTTCTTAACTGTGTTATTATAGATTTATACTTGTTAGTTCTGTGTTGTTTTTTTGTTGATGTGAATTCGTATTTCGAGAAGAATTGTGAAGATTTGCATTGTTAGTAATTTGAATTTTTAAGTTGTATTACGCGGTGCAGCTGTTGTGTTTGAGGAATAAGTATGTCAAAGCGTAAGCCATTACTTTTTCAAGTGGGGCAACAAGCAGAATTGAGGTCCTCTATTCCGGGATTTCGTGGTGCATGGTTTCGATGTGAGGTATTTATGAATGATTTGGAATGTCTATTTGTTGCTGTCTTCGTATTTCCCCATTTTTCTTGTAAACGAAGTGTTTATTTCGGAATTTTAGTGCTGTAACAGTAATAGTTTCACCTCTTAAGGGGTATGGGTTGGCTACTGTCAGGGAATTTCTCGATATCTTTTGACCTTTCTTTTGGGTTGCTACCATGTTGAAAAAAATGTTCGTTATCGAGTTCTACATAGTTGTATACTGTATTAGGTGACCCCCTTGCCTCTTGATGTTTCATTTATTTTGGGCAATAGCGGTGACCGAAGAGATCGCTACAACTTGATTGAGGACCAGGCCTTTACATTTATCTAAGAGACAATTCAGAACCTGTTTGATGTACAAGGATCCCAATCAATAGCTTTCTTTGACCTATGTAATGTGTAGAGAAAGAAGTGCTGTGAATTTCCTTGTTGAGATAATACTTCAGAGTTCAGACTAGTGTGGGTTTGTTTTGTCCATGTTGTCATTGTGGAAAGTCCTTAAAACATTTGAAAGACAGTCGAACAACAGTCCTTTAGGTGACGACTTGTGATTTGTACAGTCTGTGTAAAAGAAATAAATTCTGTGAATTTCCTTTTTTAACAAGATACATCAGATAGTTTGTGTACTTTACCCTCATATGTGAGATCCCTTAGGAAGCACAGGCTGGACCAAATAAAGTGGAACAAATAAAGCCTCATCCAGGAAGGGATGAGAATGGACCGGGTCCACTCAAACCCAGACCCGTAATACCCACCTTGGCCACATACCCGACCCACGTCTAAAATCATCACACATACTTATACCCAATGCGTTAGGGTCAGGTGCGGGTCTAAAACACAAATGAAATTGATGCAATTATGACTCTTTGATTGTTAACCCTCTCTATTCTCAACAACTAAGTGCATATTAATACACCAATTAGTATTATCCCCAAATAAATAAATGTATAGAGAATAAAGTAGGAACCCTAAAATCCAACATGGTACTTAAAAACAGTTGCCGGATGACCGTCGTTTGTCAATAGTGGCCACCAGTGGAAACTTTTGGTGGAGTGGTGGTTGGCGTCTGTTGGGGGAATGATAATTGGTGGTCGCCGCCTATGGTGGAGTGATGGGGGCCACCTTTTGGTTGCTCGGTGCCTTTGTAAGGTTATATGGAATGAGGGAAGAAAAATGGAGATTTTTTTTTTGTATGGAGTACCAAATGTCACTAGCGGTTTGATTTGAACTTTAAACTTTGATAAGGGTTACCAGTTAATTTCTGGGAATGGGAAGAAAAATGGCAGGAGTTGGTGTTAGCCCTAGTTCTTTTGCACTTAAAGTCACACCTTTAAATTCACTTCAAATCCTATAAGTTTAGTTCAGATTTCAGATGTTATAAGTTCAGTTCAGGTCCTATGAGTTCAAAAAAGTTTAAGTTCAGTTCATAAAAGTAGATCTTATAAGTTTAGTTTAGAAAAGTTCAAATCCAATAAGTTCAATTAAGAAAAATTCAGAACCTTTAAGATAAATTATACTCCCTCCTATTTTATATTTTTTTCCCTATTTCCTTATTCGGTTATTCAGGTTTTCTTCCCTATTTCCTTTCTTTGAATGATTTGTGTGGCCCAAATTAAATGGCATGTGGGGTAGTGTGTTTTGTGTGGTCCAAATTAACATTCTTATTTCTTGTGTAAAAAGAAAAGGGGAAGAAAATATAGAATAGGAGGGAGTGTTAGATTATTTATGTTAAACTCGTTAACAACTTGTAAATTAAAATTAATACAATTTATAGAATAAGACGATTTTACACTATGAGACGACCCATTTTATGTAAAAAAGTTATTCACTTAATGCTGGTAAATAAATTGTCTTTTAAATAATGAGGCCATCTCATCTCACGTTTTTTATTGTTAAGTTAATTAATTGCCTACCATACATTAGTTAGGACCATACGTTAATTTATGCGTTCAAGCTAGACTGCTGATCATTCTATAATTATGAAAATGAAGACCCATGTCCCATATTAACCATCGTACGCTTTTGTAAACAACACTACTTTTTGAGTGGAAGTACAATTGTGTTTGAAGGACTAATAATATAGCAAGTATTTGGCAAGGAAAATGAAGATGAAGAAGAAAGTGATGAGCAAGAGGATAATATGGAAATAGATTATCATGAAAAAAAAAGATGTAAAACGTGATTTCTTTATTTTTTGTTACACACACTATATTTTTTTTGAATGTTATCTCTAAAAAAGTAAAGTAAGATAATAATAATAATAGTAATAATAATTAAGTTAATTTAAATTAATTTTTTAAGTTAAGTACATATCTTATAAGTTGAGTTCAGGTTCAGCTCCCATAAGTTTAGTTCAGATCCTATAAGTTCAGTTCAGAAAAATTCAGATCTATAAGTTCAGTTCAGAAAAGTTTCATCAAAATCAAGTTCAAAAGAACAGGGCCTTAGAGGGTTAGTTTTACCAAAGCTAGTAACTTTTGTAACTGGTAACCCAAATAAATTAGAAGTTAGAGCCATTCTTTGAGAGGCGAGAAATGAATACAATATGGAATAAGGGAAGAAAAGTTTTGTTTTTTAATTGTTAATAAAGGGTCTACGGGTCGGGTCTCGCAACGCACACCCGAATCCGAGTTATTTTGAAAGGACCCATATCGACCCACATTGGTCTGAAAAATGAGACCTAAATCCGGCCCCATTTGACCCGATGGGTCTAGGTCGAGTCTTAGATCTACTGCCATCCCTACATCCATATGGCAGTTAAAGGCCCAGTTTAGACTCTAATACCGTGTTAAATTCATGAAAAGGGCCTAGGCCACATCCGTAAGATGGAGAGAGAACCCAATTAATAAGTACAAGAAGGTATCATTCTAAAACCAATTGTTGATTGGAGGAGTAACTCTTTGGCTTATAAAATAGTGAACCCCCTTCACATTTTGTGAATGTGGGACACTCACATTGTCACATGTGGGTAAATCATTATGAGGGGCTAATTCTGTACATTTGTTAACGTTAGCCATTGTAGGAAGTCCTTTAATTGATCACTTACGATTTGTTTAGTTGTTACACTATTCTGATTATCTTGATATTATCTTGATAGTGTCATGCTATGCTTTTCATGCTTGTAAGTATCGATGGTATTTTTTTGGATTTCTTTATTTCTTCTAACACTTGTTTTTATTGACTCAATGAATATTTTTTTGTGCTTTTATTTAGTTAAAGGCTGTTGCACGGAGGAAAGGCGAAGTTAAATATCGTGTTCAATATTTTGACTACGATGATGGTTAGTGGTCTCCACTAATCTAAGTAGTTATGTTTTTGTAGACATACTCGCATTTGCTTCATTTGTCAAAGTTTTGACTGTTAACTGTGTTTCTACTAATATATGTTACTTTAAAATTAAATTAAGCAGGACGTAGCATGGCCATAGTGTTGATGAAGAGATGCTTGGTGGTGATAGTGGTTTTGGAGGGGGGGATAATTGTGTATGAAATGCAAGTTGATGCCAACAGTAGATTCTTTTTGTTGGCATAAATTGTGATTGACCCCCACTTCTCCACGTGTGATGAAAGGAACTACGGATCAAACCTTTTAGCCGGAGTACCGTTTTATGTAATCCAATGTGACTACTGTTTTGTTACTTGACGTGAGGCCTCGACTTTACAGTTTACTATGCTTTCATTAGCTTGGTTATGACAAACTGTCCTTTTTCTAAAGTAGGACCCTGAATGAAAAAAAATGAAATGTTCACGTGTTTTCTCTGCACTTTCCTTCTTCTTAGGAAGGGGAGAGTCAAAAGTGGTGTTGTAAGATTGTCATAGTCCAATAGTTTAAATTTAGTCACACATGTTTGTTTTGTGTAACGGAGTTGAGACGATAGCGTATTAGGCATGTGAAACTTGTGGAATCAAAAGAGGTTGGCTGTGGCTTGATAAACATTGATAAAAACAGTTTGCAGTTGGCCAACAGTATATATTTCCAGTAATGTAGCGGAAGGGAAAGGCACAATTTGGGAGGAAATATTGTATTTTTGGTTTATTTAGTTGTAAGTTGCTGCATCTGCAAGGTGATCTACACATTTTTGATTCCGAGTGGTTGTTCTTTGAGTGTTATGTGCCGATGTTTTTGGAAATCTTGGCTATCTAATATTCATATGTCATTGCCTTGGGCCCTCCTTAAGTGTCAAAGCTACTTTTAAATGGAAGCTTTGTGGGTGATCTTAACAGGGGAGTATCACCTTTAGGTCTTGAATCCTTGATGAAATGCAAAAGATGACATAGGAAACAACTAATTTTTGCTGTCACAATACATTATGTTTGAAATTCCTCCTTTCTTTTTACTAGGCTGTTGCTGACCTTGCTGTTATACTTCTTAGTTGTTTACATACTCATTTCTGCTACTTTTTTACCTTCAACTTGGATATTTTGCTAACTTATGCACCCTCCATCTCAAAATTATCTTCATAGTTTCCTTTTTATTAGCCATCTCAAATTGATTTTCTCACTTTCTTTTTTCAATGGTAAAACTATTGGTCTCCATGTAAACTTTGTCCCACTCCTCCCTACTTTTCATTATTCATTCAATCATAAATATTGGTTTCCGTGTAAAATAAAAGTGGGAAGATTTTTTTTTTAGATAGAGGGAGTACATTCTACTATTCTAACTATAGCAGTCTAGCCTTTAGTAAATGTGGTTTTGAATTTTTGTTGATATTTCTCTGAATAACGAAGGATGGAGGAACCTTACCAATGAAGTTAAACTTGTTAATTCATGTGTTGTATTATTCCTCAATATACTTTTTGATTAACATCAGTTACCTACCAATTATAGGTCTTGAATGGGTAAAATTGTACGAGATCCGCAGGAAGGGGTCTGAGAAGGCAAAAAGAGAGCTGATGTTGCGCCCTCAGTTTCCTTCAGTCTACCATGAAAGTGAATTGCTGGACATGAATGCAATTTCAGATGTTGCTGTTGTGGTGAATGGTGACTGGATTGTTGGTGACATGGTTGACTGGAAGAAAGATGGCTGTTTCTGGTCTGGCACAGTAACTAAAGTTTTGGGTGATAAAACTGTCGAGGTAACATTTTTCTTGAGTTTTTAGATTCTGAAGTAGACTAGTTTTAAATTCTAGTGGGTGGTGTCAAATTGCGCTCCCTTGTGGCTATGAGGACTTAGGCTTGCCAGCTTCTGGGTGGCTCTCTTGTTGTGCCACCATTGCTACCTTACTATTTTGTTGATCATGTTTTCCCTTACACCTGTAAAACTCAGGACTTGAAACTGTTTTTCAGATTAAATTACCGGATGAACCAGTAGGTGAAGGATTGACTTATATTGTCAGCCGCAAGGATCTTCGCCCATCACTAAATTGGTCTCCTGATTCCGGATGGACAATTCCTGCACCTATGGTATATTTTCTTTATCAATTTTCTCATATGTCATTGGTTATGTTCTAAATAACTTAGATGTGAGTTTGTTTCTTAAATTCGATACATGGGGAAATACTCTGTTCCTTTCCTTATCGAAGATATGCTTGTGCCACTCTACTACTTTTCATCTAAAATAGCCAATTTTATGGAATATAGAACTTTAAATTGATACAACATTTCTGGTTTCATAACAACACCTCACTTGGGTTTGGATTGTTGGCACATTCTGTTTTTTTGGAGTAGAAGTGTAGGGTTACTGAGGCATAGCATGTTCTCCTGTGCATCATGCCAACTGTTTTAGTTGGTGAAGTCTTCGAAGGGTGGTATTCAGGTGTAGCTTCCTTTATCTCAAAAACATGTTCTACCAAATATTTTTTAAAAGAGAAGAAAAACTAATATGGAAATATGATTGGAAGTGGAAATGGAAATATTTTGATAGATTTTAGATTGGCCATAGACATATCTTGACTTTCATTTATTGCCGAGAGTGTTACTTTTTGGCAGCTTCATGCACTATAGAGTATAGTCCATGGTGGCTTTGATTAAATGGATGCACCTCAGGTGTTATGAAACCGTATGGCGCGTGCCTTGTTCATAAAGTGTAAGTTTGCAACTAGTGCAGTGTGCTCAGATGGACTACTATGCCATTGCCGTATATTTTTTTCTATTTTTTTTATGCCCTTATAAATATAGATTATTTCTGTATATTTTTTTCTATATTTTTTTTATGCCCTAATAAATATAGATTATTTCCTCAATTTTGTGGTTTGTGACTCTGTCCAACAGAGAGCTTAGCTCCAATAATAAGCCTTTTTGTAGTCATCCTTGATCATGAACTTGTTTCATAATCATAACTGACAGCTGTATGTTTTTGCTTATCTCTGTGCATACCTGCTGAAGTGCATTTTCTTTTTACTGTTTGTAAAACCTGTAGAAACTTTGCTGAGTTTCCAAAGTTAACTTCCGGAGTTCCGAAGTATTTACTCATCTTCTTTATTTGATGTTTATATGTTTTATTTAAGTTTATTGTAAGCTCTTTATCGTGTTTGCAGGAGAGTAGAAATGGTCATTCTTGCGCTTATTTGATTCATCCTGTAAAGCAAGGTGCAGTATTTTGCTTGTACTTCTTTTTTACTGGTGTCTTATGGAAATAGCCTCTCTGTGCGAACACAAGTTTAAGGTTGCGTACAATCCGACCCCTTGGCTCTTATCTGGCCATTTGCAGGTCCTCCGAGGCATTGAGGTAATGTTGTGTTTGTTGTTGTGCAGCTCCAGTTTCAAAACCTTTGGTTGATACGTTAGTAGAAGACAAGGCCACATCAACATCCTTGTTAGATTGTAATGACTCAATTTCTTCCCATACCTCAACCAGCTCACTGCCTCTACTAAGCAGATTAATATGCTCGAAGGGTGAACTAAAGCCAAGTAAAGATATTTTTGGAAAAGACAGAGGGCAGACACACGGGGAATGTATCGAGTTGGACATACGAGATTCTTCCATTCGAAAGCCTAGCTGCTCCGATAGTGTTTCCAGTTCGTACGTTAGAGATACTTCTGCTGAAAATCCTTCAGCCAGTTCTGCTGAAAAGAAGGATCACGAAAATGCAACTACTAAGAAAAAGAGGCTGAATGAGGCAATTCCTCTAAATTCTATGTCATGTGATAGTGTAGAATCCGCAGTTACAGATTTGGAGGAACTTGTATGCAGGGTCAAATGGCTGAAACAAGTTCTGAAATCTGAAAATCCTTCCACCTCCCTACTCAAGAATTGGGAATATAAATAACATTCAAACTAAATACTGCGGTGAGAAACATTTATCCCTTGTATGCGAGCCAACTTTTTTGTTGAATTTAGTGTGTATCATTGCATGTGATCTGGAAACAACTTGAAACATCATCTGTGTTAACCTGTTAACACTAGGGTAATGCTACATACATCTTACCCATCATTTGTGGAATCCCTTGAGGCACGAGGTTAATTTTGTTGTTCTTCTGTGAGCCAACTTTTTCTGTAAAATTAGTGTTTGTCATTGTTTACCAGATAGGGTAATTCCTTATCAAATTACTGTGATATGTGCATTATAATGTTTTACCAACATTTACAGCTTTTGAATGCTAATTTGATGTTTAACTAGCATACTCAGGTTCCTCAGTTGTTTCAGGTCGATTTAATACCAGCTTTTCAGATGTGTATATCAGTATATCAGCTGGCTTGATGGGTTACTATAGGTATGTATCTTGATGATTGTTATCTAATATCTCAGCTTTAACCATTCACTTAATGACCCAGTATGTTGATTCCTTGAAAGTGAAACTAATTCAGTCACTACATGGTGCACTTGTCATATCACTCTAGGGTCGTTTCCTGGTCCCTGCTGATGCGTCAAGACGTGAGAGTTATCTGTTCAGCAGTTCTGCTTGTGTAAATGTGTAGCTTTTATGTTATGAATGATCCCATGGGGTGATCAATTGTAAGAATAGGAACAACAGAAATACAATACAAGGGAAGGTAGATTTGAACTTGATTGTTCACAAGCTCTCAGCCTCTATCATTAGGCTAAGGTTTATTTGAATTCGACAGGCGGGATTGTAATGGGACGAACCAAGATACAAACTCATGTTTTTCTCCCCTTTCAAAGAGATTGACTTTTGTGGCAGTCGCTTCTTGGGTTTCACCAAGAATTGTTGCCTGCGTCACAGTCACAGATAGTACTGTGTTTTTACATCAACTAATCCTGAACATTTTTCACAGTTCATCATGCTGGAAATTATCGGTAGATAGTATTGTGTTTTTCTTCGTTGTTGTTGATGCCGGGGTTTTTCACCAAGATATCGGAAGTCGATAGTCCTATAAATCTCCTTAGATTTTTTTTTGGTGTAAACCATCCGGTTTAATCCGGATTCGAACTGGGTAGGACCACCAGGGCGGTAAAACTCTTCCTCACGAGTTTCAACACTGCTGCGTTCCCAGGGTTCGAGCACGAAACCTCTGTTTAAGCTAGAACAACCCCTTGCCAGTTGATCTAAGTGCTCTCCTTAGATCTAAACGTTCCTTGCACACATTTGTGGATCCCGAGGAATATTCGAATGCGATTATGTGATTTAAGCTTTTTCTTCTGAAAATTCAGATAATTTTTTGGGTCGAAGATGTTGAAAGATGTGAGTTTTAATGCAGTGATGGACTGTTGGACTCCACAGGACCACAAGTAAAAATGTGCTTAAACCAGTCAACTACTTGTCCGGTTTAAAACCGTTTTAATTTAAGACCTCTTGTAACCTCCTTTTATTTCTATTTATATATTTTAATGGAGTGTGAGAACCGCTTTTAACTAGTCTTAAACCCGTGCAAATTGCACGGGTAGTTGTTTCGGATCATGATATCATCAAATAATGTAAAAATAATGATAAGTTTTGAAATTTTTTTGTTTATTATGTTTATTCTTATAAATTTTCTATATTAACCTACCTAACTATAAAATTAAGAAAAGTAAATTAATTAAAATTAGAAAGTATGAACATTTTTAAAATTGCATTATGATTCGTTTATAACTCTATCCTAACCTGAAACCTATACAACTCG
>VHZZ01010346.1:23253-40343 GCA_009801015.1 Silene noctiflora | reverse complement strand
GCATTTCGATTCTTACGTATCTGGAATATTCCGATTTTTTTCCAATAACCATAATCAGAAACATCAACTAAATAGATGAGATAATTTTCCCCCCCTATTTTTTTTTCCAGTACTTCCAATAGTTATATTCAGTAGTAGCAATTGATTGTTGCTAATTAATTCACATCCTGAACGTGGCTCCTTATATTCAAAAAAGCAAATAGAACTTTGAATTGTTGACTTTTAACCACAGAGCGCCACCTAGGCTCTGTGGTTGTTGCTTTAATATATAGGATTAAGACGGTGTTAAACAAGAATATGAAGATCGAAGGGTAAATAAATAAGGGTTATGCTCTTTCTTGGACGTGATTTATTCAATCACGTACACAATTGACCAATTTACCCTTTAATTCCCCCCAAATTTTCAATCTCCATTTTCTATTTGATTCACTCCCCTACCCCCCGCCACCCTGTCACCGCCCTTCCATGACCCTGCTCGCCGTCGACCACCGCCCCTGTCCCTCGCCCCCCTTGAACTGCCGAACACCACCGCTCCTCTAATCTCCCTGCTCACACACCCAAAACGAATCGACCGACCACCGCGACCACAGGCCCAACCACCCCCAACACCTCCGCCGACCAGACGACCTTCCCACTGCCACCACTGGCTCCCTCCTCTACCACCCAAACCACCCCTTCCCTATAAACCCTAATTGCACAAATCCTAATTTTATCGAACCCTAGTTTAATTTATCAAATGATTATTTACATCTACTTAATTTGATACAAAGAATGAAAAAATCAATGAAAAGTAAGAATCATTATTTGATTATGAGAATTAAGATTAATAATTGGGTAATTTGGTGAAAACTTTGATTAATTTTAAGAGAGAAAAAAAGAGAGAATTTGTTTTTCGTTCATTGAAATAAGGGTAAGTAAAGGAAAAATTATGACAAAAAGTCCGTAAAAAAGTAAAACGTGTCCATGAAAGAGCAATGGCGATAAATAATTGAGAGTTGAGACTAAGTGAGTATTTATTTCCAGTGTTTTTTCCACGAACCTTAATAGTGTTTGAGAAAGTTCATGACCCGAGTATTATCTACATAGTATAAAAGATACGTATTTTAAAGATATTCTATTGGTCCCTTAAGTTTAGGGATTGAAAAAGTTTTTTTTTTTTTTTTTTTTTTTTTTTTTTTTTTTTTTAAGGACCCCATGTTCATTAACATTATTTATTTTCTCTCTCTCTCTCTCTCTCTCTCTCTTTTGCATTATATTTCTTGATCAAATTTGTTTTTGTAAAGCTTGGCATATAATATATCAATACCAAATTTTCTTTATGTTCAATAATAATAAATTAAGCAATTAAAACACCAATTTACAATTGAACAAAATAAATGTGTACATAAAAATGAATTTTCTGACTGAATGTGGGTTCCTCGTTTTAGGAAATTTAACTAGTTTTAAACCGCGTGCAAAAAATGCACGGCTTGTTTTTAAAGTTTTATTGGAAATATATATTAATATTAGACGAAGAATAAGATCAACTTGAATATAGGCAGGGGATAACACTCATCTTGTTTCTCGTCTCGTTTTTCAACTAATACGTAAGATATGAGTATTAGATAATATCCATCTATGTTTCGTATTAAATATTATTTTTCATCTATATAAATGATTTTTCATTTATATTTGTAATATTTTTTATCATAAAAAAATATTGTACGATTTTTTGTTTATATAAATTTTGTATGTTATGTCTTCTATCAATCTATCTTAAATTTATAAATTTTTAATTAATAAATTTGTTATATATATTTGTAATGTTTGGAGTAATATTTTAAGGTTCTTGTTTTGCGTTGAAAATCATACAACATTATTTAGAAAAGTTTAATACGATTTAAAGAAATAAAATGTTGTGATAGATAGTGGGGTGACGAATTTCAGGGAAAAAAAATGTTGTGGGCCCAACTAAAAAATTTAAGAGTCAATCAAAATCATCTAAATTCCCATGAGCAGTGGAAATTCTCATGAATTGCAAAAATGAGAGTTGTTTGGTTGCCTTAATTTTGCAAAAATGGGAGAAGTGGAACTTCCTATGGAATTGACTTCCTACAAAAATGTAGGAAGTTGCTTACCAACACCCCCTTGGTGTGTTGCAATTCCTATGAATTAAGTTCCCCCATGAATAAACAAACATTTTTTAGAAATTCCCATGAATTAGGAAAGGGAATTTATTTCCTATGATATTCTGCTTCACATGAATTTGCACTTCCCGCATCAACCAAACGACCCCTTCGCTTCTATACTATGTAGATTTCTATTTCCGCAATTAAAAATCAAAAAGTTTGATTTGGTTGGTATTTAGCTAATTTAGGTTAGACCGTTAACTTATATTAACTGAGCCTTCATTTTAATTAATTTAATCTTCTACAAACATAATTATAGAAAACGTTAATCATACAATTATGACGTGACATTAAATTTTTATCATATGTAATATATTATAATTTAAATTTATTATCGAATAAACAGCAAAGAAATTTTATACAAAGAAATATCAGAGTAGTTGTAATACATTTAGGTTATTTATATTCATTACAACATGACTCTTGAATACCCTTTTACTTAATTAGTATAGCAATTAAATAATTAATCATGTCGAATTATAACTCCACAACTTGGAAAATTTAACACGGTATGTCGTTGTTATACAGTATATCGTTCAAATATTAATAAAAAAACATTACGGAAGTATAAAAGGATCAACAAACATATAATAAAATAACATAACTGAAAAAGCAACCGGTGCATTTTGTGCACGGATATAAAACTAGTTTTCCTTACAAACAGGGGTTTATGTCTATACGATTTTAACAAAACCACAACAATCAAATTTTCTTTCTAAATTATTGTTACTTTGACTTTGTTTTATATTAGTTTAATAAACACCCTCAAATCCGGGCTATTTAAAAATAAAATATTAACTAAATTCGTTTTACAATCATATTAGTTTTAAATCAGACAAACTCAATGGTGGAATGAAAGAGCTACGACTGACCATCTATCACAAATGAGTCACTCCACGATATATCGTCTCCATAACAATGAAAATTTCGAAATCATTTTACTTAAATAACTATAACCACTATATTTTTTGACTCGACTATAAATTCTAATCCCTTCACCAAAATCTCTTTACCATAAAAGCTACTCCCTCCAAATATACGTTTTTCTCATTTTTCTATTATATGTGAGGATTATTTTAATGAAATGAGAAGAAGATATGAATTTGGAGGGAGTATAACATTTAAAGCTTTCGTGTTGGTTCCCTCTTTTTTAGGATTAAAAATCCTTTTGTTTGTGAAGGAACCACTATGTTTTTTGATGACATTTAATTCCCGATTTCAGTGATTCCAATAAAACAAATATACTAACCCATATAATATATACTCTATAGTCTATTTATTTACTACCATAATTTGTTAATAATATGATAGATGAATCATCTCAACCAAAACCTTAAAGTGATGATTGAAGTCCAACTGTTATATTTATTTTAACGGAGTATTATAATAGAGCGACCGACCTTGACTGTCCGTGCAATTTTTTACACGGGAATAGAAGTAGGTGATCAAATAACCTAATACTCCACTTCCACATATCCACTATAATTTCCACTCTAATAACCACCACCCACAGTTTTCCAAAATGAGGCACACCAAACACAAGTAGTCCCTCGAGTACCTCGTGCAACATATCCTCAAATTGTATCAAACCATGATTAATATTTCCTCAAATTCCTGAGACACACCCAAAACATACAGCTCCAAAAATGGCACCAATAACACAACGTAACACATGCCAAGTTCAAACCACAAGAGCCATTCTTAGTCGAATTCACATCCTCTTCCATTCCGCCTTAATCCTCTTCGTTTTCTACTACCGTTTCTCTAAACTCGTCGTTTTACCTCGTTTTGGTGGCCTACCATGGGTCCTAACTACGTTGGCTGAGCTCACGCTAGCCTTTGTTTGGGCCTTGACACAGGCCTTCAGGTGGAGGCCTGTTGTCAGGACCATTGATGGGCCGGAAGATATTCCGACCCATCAACTTCCTGGGTTGGACGTGTTTATATGCACGGCCGACCCCAAGAAGGAACCTGTACTTGAGGTTATGAACTCGGTTATTTCTGCATTGGCGTTGGATTATCCGTATGATAAGTTAGCGGTTTATTTGTCGGACGATGGCGGGTCTCCGTTAACTAGGGAGGTTATTAAGGAGGCGGCCGAGTTTGCTAAGGCTTGGCTTCCGTTTTGTGAGAAGTATAAGGTCAAAACAAGGTGTCCTGACGCTTTTTTCTCGTCTTTTTGTGACGCTGAAAGAGTTGGTCGTAATGACGAATTTAAGGATGATGAATTAATTATCAAGGTAATTTCTTTTATTAATTATAATTTTCAGGTTATTTTTTCGAAAACAGGTGTTAATACAAGGTTAAAAGTGCGTACATTTTAACTTTTAACACCCCCATCCTACACCGTGGAGAGTTGTTGAGACACTTAGACAGTTTGTGTTACTGTGTTTTGATTATGATATAATTTTCTTGACCGAAATTGAATAGAGCTTACAACCCAAATTGGACTGAAACAAATCATAGTGAAGTGATAAGTAAGAGTGAATTGAAACGAATTGAATTGAGCATAATTTATAGAAAAAGATCGAACAAGAGAAATTGAAATGAACCCGTAAGTTCTCACCTCACTATTAAGGCCTATTCTTTTGGACCAAAACGGATTGAAATTCATATGAATGAATAAAAAACAAATCGGATTGAAATTATGAATAGAATTGAACAGAGCTCACTACCTGAATTGAACTGAAATCATCGGAAGTGAATAGATGGGTGAGAGTAAATTGAATTGAATTGAACTTCAATTTATATTTCCTCTGTCCCGGACTCCCGGTTATTTGTTTAACCCTTTAACAATTACATTTTTGGGTGTCTTACTTATTTGGGCCAAATTGACAAATTGGTAAAAAAAAAATAAGGGGTATGGACAAATTGGTAAAAAAATAAAGGGTTGGACAAATACACCAAAAAGTTGTCCATGTAAGTAGTTAATTGAAATTTCTCATCATTAATCCCCTATCTACTACTCCGTATATGTTATTGGTATGACGGATTAATTTCAGTCTAAGCAGATTGCAAAAACAGTTTATAAATGAAATATTTTATCAAAAGGTTTGACTAGCATATCATAATTAGCATAATTAGTTTGGATGTTTGGTAATTAACAGATTACGATTAGTAGATTGTTAGTTTTCTTTGTAAAATGGAGTAAAATTTTCTATTTTAGAATATTGATTGGTCAGACATGCAAAAATCAGTCAATACGTCGTTTACCCAAACACCCCCGTTGTGTTTTGATTATGCTAAATTGATTTACTAAGTGGTCATATATTTGTTGTATCGTGAAGGTAGCTATAAAAAAATGATTAGGTGTTGAATAGGGTTTGTTTGGTCGTACAAAATCACAAATGACATTGTTTTGCAGTCAAAATTTGAAGCATACAAGAAAAGTGTGGAAAAAGCAAGTGAAGATGACACCAAATGTGTCGTCGTCAACGATCGTGGCCCTTGCGTTGAGGTAAAACTTACAGCATTTTATTTTATCTTTGGTTTTAGCATGTAACACTTGTTCTTTCCGAGTTGTAACGTTAGATTCTCATTGTATATGGAAAAAAAAATGTGTACACACCGTACTACCCAAACTTGCATTATATTATAACAAACTTACCCATCTACGAACCAAACCCGAATACGCTATTGAGGCACTAGAGTAATACGTTATTGCTGTTGACTCGTATTTACAGTAAAATGCAGAAACATCATAAATGAGGTTGTCTGGTTTGAGAATTTATGCCACCTAAACTGATGTTTGATTCTTGGCATCAGATTATTCATGACAGCAAACAGAATGGACAAAATGAAGTGAAAATGCCGCTTCTTGTTTACGTAGCCAGGGAAAAAAGACCAGGTCTTCCTCATCATGCCAAGGCCGGAGCCGTTAACACACTTGTAAGTTTCTTGTGAATCAATACTGCTGTTTTTTTTATAACTGTCAGTTGTTGATAATTTGCCTACGATTTTTCAGCTTCGAGTGTCTGGTTTACTGAGCAATAGCCCTTTCTTTCTGGTGTTGGATTGCGATATGTACTGCAATGATCCAACCTCTGCGCGTCAAGCTATGTGCTTCCATCTCGACCCAAAATTGGCTCCCTCGCTAGCATTCGTTCAATACCCTCAAATTTTCTACAACACTAGCAAAAATGACATTTATGATGGCCAAGCTAGAGCAGCATTCAAGGTAAACAAACTTTGCAACTATCTTCATTGCTACTGTTATTTGAATTCCATCACACAATGCGTACACACTCCGTATCAGACTGTAACATGATGGAACATGCTGAATTTCCATGTGATTTTTTTTGACTTCTCTTCAAATCTTATTATTTGGATCAATGGAGAATTATCATGTTTGAGCTAATTGCAGTTTCAATCTAATGTAGACAAAATATCAAGGTATGGACGGTCTTAGAGGTCCCGTTATGAGTGGCACCGGGTATTTCTTGAAGAGGAAAGCATTGTATGGAAAACCTCATAACGAAGGTGAAAGAAAATTCTTCTGCATTAAGCTTGTAAGGAATGCAACACAGAAAAGTGTAGCTTATGTTACAAGAGTTTTGTTGATTTACAGATGAACTACTGAGGGATCAGCCTAAGAAGGCATTTGGATCATCAACCACATTCATCGCGTCCCTAAGTGAAAGTACCTGTGTTGCCTTGAAAGGATTGAGTAGAGAGGAGTTATTGCAGGAGGCTCAAAATTTGGCTACCTGCACATATGAATCAAACACATTATGGGGTAGTATTGTAAGTATTCCTGTACTAGTTATTATACTCCATATGTAATACCGAGTAAATGTATGTCTTACGAGTTATGATTTTGTCATTGTCCTTACCAGAGGTCCAGAGGCATGAGCCTTTGAGACAAGGCGGTAACATTGCTGTATACATACTTAAGTGGCTTAGAGCTTTCCATATCGCTTGTTTAAAAACTTCTAATACATCTACCATTAATAGGTTGGATACTCATATGACTGCCTGTTGGAGAGCACATACTGTGGGTATTTGTTACACTGCAAAGGATGGATTTCAGTATATCTCTACCCAAAAAAGCCGTGTTTCCTGGGTTGTGCATCAGTCGACATGAATGAAGCCATGCTTCAGATAATGAAATGGACATCCGGGTTGATTGGAGTTGGCATATCAAAGTTCAGCCCATTGACATATGCCATTTCCCGGATCTCCTTTATGCAGAGTATCTGCTACGCTTATTTCGCCTTTTCAGGCCTATTTGCAGTTTTCTTCCTGATATATGGCCTTGTCATTCCATATTCCCTCTTGCAGGGCATTCCCCTATTTCCCAAGGTAACCATCTCATGTTAAAAATATACTACATGAATCTAAACCTTACACTACATATAAAATTGTTAGAATCCTCGCCTTCTCTGTATTATTTCGACATCCAAAAAATAGAGTTTAGTACTTCAGTTCATAGTATTTCAGTAAAAACAACAATTTGAAAGAGGGTGTCATCATGTTATTGACGTCTGAAACCGGCCTGTTTAACTTTAAATCCTACCCATTTACTCGTGGAGCAATTAACTCGTAACACGAAGAATGTCTATCTTATTTATTAGGAAATACGTTCTATATGGGTCAATCTAGTAATATCATGAGACAGCCTAAGATGAGAGAATGCGGTAATCATCAATTTTATGATGTCAATATCTTTGTTCTAATTTTTGGTATTTGAAACATCAGGTAGGGGATCCATGGCTATTGGCATTTGCGGGAGTATTTATATCCTCTCTTCTACAACACTTGTACGAGGTCTTGTCAAGCGGAGAAACAGTGAAAGCATGGTGGAATGAACAAAGAATCTGGATCATAAAATCCATTAGTGCTTGCCTGTTTGGTTTCCTGGACGCGATTCTTAACAAGATTGGCGTACTGAAAGCTAGTTTTAGGTTGACAAATAAGGCTGTCGACAAACAAAAACTTGACAAATACGAGAAGGGTAGGTTTGATTTTGGAGGAGCAAGATTGTTCATGATCCCTCTCATGATTTTGGTGGTACTGAACTTGGTATCATTGTTAGGCGGCTTAAGAAGGGTGATCATTCATAAAAACTTTGAAGAAATGTTCGCCCAACTTCTCCTTTCATTCTTCGTTCTAGCTCTTAGCTATCCGATCCTGGAGGAAATTGTAAGCAAAGCAAGAAAAGGTCGCTCTTAAGTTAAACATTGAAGAAAACAATTTCGCAACATTTTGGAAACTGGTACTGCCACAGTGCCACAGTGCTGTAGATAACCTGCATTTCAGGAGGAATTTACACGACAAATTGCGACATTTACTTTCTCTTTGCTGAAGTTCATGTATCATTTGGTTAGATCAGGGGTTACACTTGCTTGTTGGAGTATATATACTTTTGTTGGGTTGGAAATCATGTCAAACATGGGTTAATAAAATGCTTTTTTTTTTTGGACAGCGGTAAATAGAGAAATTACAAGCCCAATTTAGCTTTTGCAAGGTTATGGGCAACCTTATTAAGACGCCTTTTGTTACTAAATTGAAAGAAAGACAATGAAAACTTGTGAACAAGAGCTCAATATCCATCAGAATACCCCTGATGACATGGTGGGGAGTCTCAGCATTAGCCAGTTGAAAGAGAAGCTGTAGACAATCGGGCGAGACATCCAATTGAAGAATGCTACAACCAATTGCGCAAAGAAGGACATCCCTGAGACCTGTAGCTTCAGCCTGAATGGCAGATTCAGTCGCAAAAGATCTGGCAGACGTAGTCACACATCCCCGTCAGGCGAATAGACAACCCAACCAGAAGCTGCATGAAAGGAGTCCTTCCAACTAGCATCAACTTTAGCACGGTAGGAATTGCAGGTTAAACTTCCTTTTACCACAAAAAACGGAAAATGATTCCTAATATCATTACGTAGAGTGACCAACGGATCCGAGTAACAAATTCCATTGGGCACCTCCTTAGAGGAAACGGAGACTTATGCGTTCAACACAAGATTAACAGTAGAAGTATGGAGATTATAAAAGTGGACCACCGAGAAGTCTTTACCAGTAAAAACCGTCTCATTCCGTATTCTCCAAATGCACCAAATTAAGGAAAGAAATGAGATAATCCGAGAAATAGAATCCCCGTGCCTTTCAAAGAAAGAAATCCAATTGATGATCCAATCTTGAAGACGAATTGAATCAGTAAAATCTGTGGAAATTCCCAAAGAAGAACTGGCCCACAAGCGTTTGACAATCGGGCAAGAACGAAAGAGATGGTCAAGGGATTCAATCGAATCTTCAGCTTGACAGAAAGGACATGAATAATCCAAGGGGATATTACACTTCTTAAATTCCTCACCAATAGAAAGAAAATCAGTGAAAATGCGCCATAACAGAATTTTCCACATTTAAGGTCCAGGGAGGTTCCACAATCTCTTCTTACAAAAAGACTTAATCGATATGGATATACGGCTTCGATCTTTGGGACTACTATTAGCATTCAAATAGTTCAAGAGACATAAGGCATACCCACTTTTGACCGAGTAAATCCCTGATCGTGTAGATTTCCAGAAAACAAAGTCAGGGGTAATGGAAGCACATATAGGCATAGCACAAATTCTCCTAGTCCACTCACAGTTGAACAGATCATTAAGTCGGTCCATGTCCCAGGACAAATCCGGATAAATTAGATCCTTAACCATGTAGTTAAGAGTAGATAGAGGTGGGGGGAAACCGAGATTAGATATGCAATCGGGAGCGAAACCATCCACCCAGTTAGAATTCCAAATATTGAGATTCGAGAGAGGTCCAAACTTCCATCCTAACCCAGGGAGGATCAATTCCATGCCATAAGAAATACTCTTACATCCCCATGAAGAGGAGTTACTACACTTCAAAGCACCCGGCATCATAAGATTGTCATCATGAATTAACTTGCTATAATAAACGTGTCTTAACATAGATTTCCTTGAAGCAATAACTTTCCAGGCCAATTTTCCCAACAGAGATTGGTTCAGACAAGAAATATTATGAATACCCAAGCCACCTTCAGACTTAGGTAAACTGAGGAAATTCCGGCTACACCAGTGTATAGTGGACAAGGATTTCGTTTCAGCCCACCAGAAATGAGCCAACAAAGAGTTAATTTTATTGGACACACTTACCGGTATCTTAAATACCGATAGAACATAATTAGATAAGGCAAACAAAACAGAAAAAAATCAAGGTCAGACGTCCAGCTGGAGAGAGGAAGATTCTGTTCCAAGATGAGATACGGCTTAACTTTTTCAATCAAGTCATTGAAGATCATCTTCTTAGTAGAACCAAATTCCATTTGAAGACCTAAATACTTACCAATGGCCTTATTGTTTGCGATTTGAAAAATTTTAAGCCCTTTCTGAACCATTCTTAAAGTCGTACTGGGACTAAAAATAATACCAGATTCATTTGCGTTAATTACCTGACCATAAGCAGCACAATAAATATCAAGAATACGCTTAAGATGGAAGAAAGCATCCTCCTTGTCATGAAGAAAGAAAACAGAATCATCTGCGAAAAAGAGATGAGAAATAGGCGGAGAGTTCCTGGTCAGTTTAATCCCATGTAACACCCCATTGGATTGCGCAGCTTGAATATTATGTGGTAAGACTTCCATACAAAGGACGAAGAGATACGGAGACAGAGGGTCGCCTTGGCGCAAGCCACACTTAGTTTTAAACTGCTTCAGCGGGGCACCGTTAAGAAGAACTTCATAAGAAACCGTCGACACACAACTCATGATAAGGTTAATCAAACTGGTAGGAAACCCGAAACAGGAAAGGGTCCGACAGAGAAAGTCCCATCTAATGCGGTCGTAGGCTTTACTCATATCAGCCTTAAAAGCAAAGTGCCCACAAGAACCCGAGGAATGCTTATTGATACTATAAAACGCCTCATGGGCAAGAAGGACATTATCGGCAATATGACGTCCAGCAACGAAGGCATTTTGAAAGTCGCCCACCAAATAACTCATGACCCTTGCGAGCCTATTAGTAATACATCTAGTGAAAATCTTCATAACCACGTTACAAAGACTGATAGGGCGATAATCTTCCACTTTCTCCGGAGAATCACATTTCGGGATAAGGGCAATAAAAGTTCTATTTAATTATTTGAGGACTTCCCCACCATTTAGAATACTAAGAACATCAGAGGTAACATCATCTTTAATCATGTACCAGCACTTATGAAAAAAAATTGCCGGAAAACCATCCGGGCCAGGAGATTTCAGCGCCCCGAGTTGGAAAACCGCACGCCTAACATCCTTAGAATTATAGGTTTTAGAGAGAAAATCAACGTCGTCTTTAGCAAATTTTTTTATTAACATTTTGGAAGAGAGCCTCGAACTTTGTGAGATGCGAAGAAGACTGATAATAAAGGCTATAAGTCGGAGTAGAAGGACCCGTGAAACACGCCGGATTATAAAGATCATAGAAATAAGAGTAAAACATATTACCTACAACCTCCTGATCATAAGACCAAACGCCAGACTTATCCTTAATATCTAAGATAAAATTACGACCAGCACAGCCTTTAACCCAGTTGAAAAACAATTTGGTACAAGTATCTCCCTCAACCGTTCATTTTAATTTAGCCCGTTGCTTCCAATACGTTGCAGAAGTTTTAGCAAAATCAATAACTTCATTACTAACTTGAATCAAATTTGAGTCATTGCCACTCACAATAGCACAATCCATAGCTTCCACAAGACGTTCATCGAAACAGTCTCATCTTCTATTCCAAGATTTCCTTTTATTCAGGGACCATTGCTTTAAGATACTTCTAATAAAGGATAGTTTTCTAACCAAACGAAAAGGAGAGGAACCGACAAAACCTCGTGACCAATTATTTTGAATAATTTCCAAGCATTCATCACTATCCAGCCTCCAGGCATCGATTCTATACGGTTTTTTTTGAAGTATTCCTTACCAGATTAAGGTCTAACTCAATGGGAGCATGGTCCGAAATTTGAATCGAGAAATGTTTAACTCCTGTATTAGGAAAAGAAAGAAACCAGTTCCTCGATCCATAAGCCCTATCAATTCGTTCATAAACTCTATTAAAACCCTTCTTGTTATTACACCATGTAAACCGCGGGCCTTTAAACGGGATATCAACGAGATCAAGATCAAGACGCCATTGATGAAAAGACAAAGCACCTCAAACATATCCTTTTTTCTTGCTCAATTTATCATAACTAAATTCAACTTGGTTAAAATCACCCACAATAAGATAAGGGTGATCAAAGGAAAGAAGCCAAGAACTCAACTGTAGCAAAACACCATTTCGTAAACTAAGCTCAGGCTCCCCATAAAACAAAACGAGATACCAAAGCAAAATAAGATCCATTTCATTTCTTAAGATGATGAAATTATTACATGTACATACACAAGTCATCATCAACCCAGCTTGCCAACCACACCAAAGACCCCCGGAACTTCCAACAACATTGATCCCAGCCGACTGACTAAAACCAGAACCTCTAAACAGAGCACTAACAGTTTTGACATTATATTTAGTCTCACTAAGAAAGATAAAATCATACTTTTTGACAATAAGAAGCGCTCTAAGCTTTGGAATTACAGGGGAGAGCGCATTATTCAGCCCCCTACAATTCCAAATGATACCATTCATGGAGAGAAAGTAGATTGCTTATGGCCAACCTCCACAACACCATAAGAGCATGATGGGGCAGACTCATCACTGGAAGAAAATCCATCGTTATCAACAATTGAAATATGGAATGCAGATCCTTCAATACTCATCTTGTCAACAAGAGCTCTAGTTTTAGCGGTACATATCTTCTTAGATAACTGAAACAAATAAGATTTAGCATGACCAACATAATCAAGGATAGACCCATGGAGCTCAGTACAATCTGCTTCAGACATACACTTTCTCTTCTTGAGTGGCAACGAAGCCTCAGGAATAACTTTACCAACAATATGTTGTGAAACTGTTGCAGGGACATATAAGACAGCCTTAACAGACTTAGCCTTCTTGAAACACACCCCATCAACATTTTTATTATGACCAAGCTGGAAAACTTCCACCTCTAAATGTGGATCAAAAATCAGAGGGCCCTTAAGTGCCATTCCAGCGAGTGAAGTTCCTTAATTTTCCACAATTAAGTGCTCAGAAGCTAAGGACGGGCCAATTTTTAGAGCCAGCATTGTATCCACTTCCTCAGAATGTGCAGTAGGAAGTTCATTCCTCATGACGTCACTATCTCCGTCAGATTCAGAACTATGGAAGGGCCACTCAGGTGTTGAATAGTTGGAACTTGAAGAGTCTTTTATATTAATGATCAAATCATTTCCAGGCTGGGGTCCATCAATATCAGATGGAGCAACATCCCCTAGGGAAGCATTATAAAAGTTTTAAGGATACACAATTGGAACCCCTTGAGGAGGAGGATTAAAAAGCTGCCCATACCCTCTATTTTCATCATCCAAGTGAGCCCAATTGAAATCACTCTCAATACGGTTCAAAATAGCTTCCTGAATACACAAGTCACGATCATATGGAGTAACCCGGGAGTTGTAATTTACATAAATAGAGTAAGGATCATTATCCTGAATGGCATTAGTAATAGGCATATTAGAACCACCCTCATTTTCAAAGATAAAACCACCAACCACAGTTTCATGGGGCACTGAGCTATTAACCTCCACATTAGCATGTAAAAGAGTTGCCTCAGACCCATTACCTAAATTACCATTTACAGCGTGACCATTAAAAATAGCAGCAAAGTAACCATCAGGAGGAAAACCCCTTCTCTGTTTGTAACATTAATGGCAGCAGCATCAGGGGGAAAGAACTCATTAGTATCCATATTACCATTACTAAGGGGAACTTTTGCATTAATTCCAACTTCATAGGAACCAATATCTTTCTCAGAACCAATATTATCTTCCTGCATAGCAACTGGAACAGGAACATCATCTTGAACCCCATTAACACCAGATACATTTTGTCCAAAAATTCCCATATTAAAAATAACAGGGCCAGCGAAAGGTTGGGCAGTAACAGTGAATAGCATACCTGGGTACACTCTACCACCAGGCGACCAAGTTAAAATAGTAATATAATGAAAGTAAGGGTCAGCGAAAGGTTGGGCAGTAACAGTGAATACCACTATGCCTCGCAGGTATCCCTCTACTCTTCAGGTGCGCGAGAAATGGAGAATAGTAATACAATGAAAGTAAGGGTCGAACCCATAAGGAAGGACAAAGTCAATTAAAGTATATATAATGTAAAGTAAAGTAACCGATTTAAGAGAGGGTTTTGTTGGTTGAATTAATCTAAAGAACTATAAGACTAAGCAAATATTAAACGTTATTGCTCTTTCAAGTATGAGTTTTACTCTTTCACGGAAATTTTCTCATAAATTTTTCACGTCTTACCCTTGTTAAAAAAACAGATCTTCTCTTCTCTCTTTCTCTAAAAAATTAATCAATTCTCACCAAATTACTCAATTATAATATAAAATTACTCAATTATAATCTAAATTCTCATATTAATAAGTAATAATTCCTAATTCTAAATTCTGTAGTTATCCAATGATATGTTTATATCAAATTAGGTAGATGTAGACAAAACTGGGGTAGATAGAATTAGGGTTTATGGAAATTATTGATTGGTGGGGAGAAGAGGGTGGCAGTGGAGGGGGTTAATGGTGGTGGAGGTGAGGTCGTCTATAGTCAAGGTGGATCTGGTCGACTTAGGGGTGGGGGCGGTGGGTGAGGGTGGTGCGGTGGTGGTTGAGTGGTGGTGGTGGTTGAAAAGTAGATGAAGAATTGAGAAAATTGAAAATTAAAGATGTTAAAATGGGAGGGGTAAAATGGTAAATCATTTACATTATTGAGTAAATCATGTCCATGAATGAGCACCACCCATATTAAAATAGACGAATTCAGAAGATTTAAAGGTATTGAGTCAAGCACAAATCCGCAACTTAATATCAATTAATCATTGTAAGGCGGTTCTAACTAATAATCTTGACCACTTTATCGTGAATAATAATACTCCAATTCTCCTTAAAATTTGCTCGTTACAACGTATCCCGTTCTTAAATAGTTCTATCTATTAAACAACCTTAAAAATCCAGTTTAAGGTTTAATCTAACAGCAACAATATGAATAGAAAATCCGACAATGGATAAACAACATATACAATCCAGATGTAATTTAGATATATGTTAATTGCTCCCAAGTACTAATATCAACGAATCCTGTTCAATATTAATCCCTAGTTTGTACTAATGTAAAGTTAATCAATAAATCCTATTCAATTAACAATACAAACAATAGAATGATGAAATAGATAAACTAGGTGCGCACCTAATAATCATAAAACAATATTAATAAATTAAGAACAAAGCAAGTAACAATAGTCAAGATAAAGATTAGAACTTTCAAACTCACAATTGAATATCAAAATTTTCAAAGGCTAGAACCAAGAAGGAAGGAATTAGTTCCTCATAATAGATCTAAAATAATTAGGTTTTTCTCCAAATTGTATCGAGTGTTTTTTAAAAACTAAAGACTAAGCTTATATAGTAATTAGGTAATTAATTAGATTAGAAAAAACATAATAATAAAAGTTGGAACAAACCGAGTGAAATAAAATAAGTTATGATATGACGAGCTACAAGGTCGAATGTAAATACAGACCTCCGCGTGTAGCTTGAATGTTGGTCGAATGTCACGAAATCAATATGACGTACATGCACGCACGACTCGAATGTCGGGCGAATGTAATGTTGTTGAAATTTCTCTTCTTTTAGTTCGTCCTCATGGGTTGCGTGTAGGCTGCACTTAGCTTCTTCCTCCTTAGCTTGACACATCAATTTTCACCTTTACTTCACTTGGGTCAACCATAACTTCCAAAAACCCGACTCAAACAATAATCTTCATGGCTAACCAAGATCACTCCAAAACTCACAAGTTATCAAGCACACATTCATTTAGTAAATTACTTGATAAAGCACATAAAATATCATCTCAGGGCATCCAATTTGTACAAATTCAACCCAATTAACACCTACTAAATACGTCTTATCATAATTAAAATCTAATCTTTTAATTAAATTCGTAATTATGATTTTTTCAATAAAATAAAATAAAATTGGTATTAAACTATAAACTATAAGTTGCTAAAATTTTCAGTAATGCAATAATTATTACTGTAGAGAATAATTTGCACATACTTACTACTCCCTTCGATCCAGACGAAAGGTAACATAGGCAAAAATGAAGTATTTAAGAAAAGGTGAAAAAAGTAAGGGTAAAGAGGGAAAAAATAGGTGGGGGTATGTAATTGTGGGTTTAGTTGTAACTTGGTAAGTCGGATATGTAATGACATTTTGTGTAAATATCAAATGGTATAAGGGTAACTTGGTTATGTTGTGGGTCAAATAAGAAATGTTACCTTTGGTTTGTATCGTCCATTTATAGTAAATGTTACCTTTGGTCTGGATCGGAGGGAGTATTAGCTTTGTGACAAAAAAAAAATCACAATTTAACTTAATTTTCTTTGATAGTTTTCCATTTCAATTTTTTTTTTTTTTTTTTTTTTTTTATATAAAAATACAATGGAGTGAAATATTAAATTTATATCAGGTGCAAATTTAAAAGGTATAAATTATACACTAAAAAAAAAAACCGGGTTGCGAAACGTCATCGACGTTTTTAAAAAAAAAAGACGAACACTACTCTTCCCTTCCCTCTCTCTTTCACTAGTCAATCCTTTACCCTATCCTCACTGCACAGCCTCGCCACGGTCCAACACACCGCCTGCAGCACCACCAACGTCAAGGCAGCACCACCAACGACGACACAGCACCACTGCCCGTAGCACCACCCTTTCTCTGTCCTTTGAATTTCGTTCTTCTTCATTCTCAAGTAAGAACATAATTCCTTT